>JAVCKV010093748.1:0-20713 GCA_032274145.1 Herpochondria borealis | reverse complement strand
CTTGTTGTCTTCTTCGTAAAAACCCATTTGTGAGAATTTTTCAATACGAGCTGTTATTCTCTCTTGTGGTTTAAGCGCACAAAGTTCTTCTGTTACTTTTTTAATATAACGCTTAAGCGTTTTAGCCATCTGTGTAGGATTGGAATGTGCTCCACCTTCTGGCTCTTTAATAATTTGATCAATCAAACCAAATTTATGCATGTGCTTAGGTGTTAGCTTTAATTGTTCGGCAGCTTGCTCCTTATAATCCCAAGAGCGCCATAATATACTAGAACAACTTTCTGGTGAAATAACAGAATACCAAGTATTCTCTAACATAACTACTCGATCTCCAATACCTATACCCAATGCGCCACCACTTGCACCTTCTCCAATTATAATACACATAACAGGAACTTTTAGATTCATCATTTCAAAGATGTTTCTGGCAATGGCTTCACCCTGACCACGCTCTTCTGCTTCTAAACCCGGATAAGCTCCTGGCGTATCAATAAAAGAGATGATAGGCTTATTAAATTTTTCGGCAAGTTTCATTAAACGTAAAGCCTTTCATGGTTGCGCTAGCAGTAACGTTGCCTCCATTCTGAATCGCACTCAAATCTATTGAATTCACAGCTTGGTGATTTTCGTTGCTCCGAGTTTCGATATTCAGGGAGGGTGCAAAATTTCTCTGGTTATCTTCCATATTAAGATGGTCCATTGAGTCCCTCAGCTGAAGAGAGTTTTGAGTTGTCTCTTCTTCCTTGCAGGTGGATTCTTCCGGGATGACTTGAGAGAGGGAGCGGCTGGGAGGGCGGTTATGACGAGGACAAGAGCGCACCTTCTGCTCCTCCAGTTTATTTAAGAGTTCTTCCTCTTCTTCGGTTAGCGTTTTTAGATTATTTTCTAATTCTTCCTCTGTATAAAGATCAGTTGCATTCACTCGTCCTCTAACGGGAGCACTTTCTTCTGTGTTCGCACTTTCTTCTGGTTCGTCCTCTTTTTTCATAACCGACCAAATAGCAAGACCACCACCGCCAAGGATCACTATAATGGCAAAAGCCAATAATAGAGGCTTCAATTTACTTGCTTGGTTTGCTGGTACTTTGTTTTCCATTGCTCATTACGATTAAAATGATGATTAAAACGACACCTCCAATGATACTGCCAATCAACAAGGGGCTAACCTTTTTTTTAGTACTTGGTGGTGGATCGTTATAGGTTGTTTGTTGCGTGGGGCTAGGTTTGCCCATAATAGTGCCAATAAGACCTGTTATACTATTAACCCCATCAGCGGATGCCCCAATTATACTGGCTGGATCTGGCTTGGGTTTTTTCTGTGCAAGTATGCCCGGCGTTTCCTTGGGTCTTTGCGATGAAAGAGTACCCGTACCATATTCACTTGTAAAATCAGGTTTGTCAATAGAAAAGTCGGGCTTGCTAAAATCAAAAGAGAATAATTTAGACATCTTTTTTAGCTGTTTTTAGAACGTTAATAGATAAAGCGATCACAAACACTACTATAGCAAAACGAAGGCTAAGGTTCGCAATGGCATAGGCACCACAATAGCGGCAATCCATATCCTTGATGTGGTCTGGTTGCTTTAAAGGACGAACATTTAGATCTGGCTTTAATTGTGGTTCTGGCTCTTTAATAATTGTTTGGGTAATTACAGCAGGTTGTTTTTCAACAACTGGTGGTTCTACTATTTTGACAACAGTAGTGTCAATTTTAGTGATTACTTCGGGAGGTGTTCTTTCCTCTGATATTAATCCTTGCTTCATGGTTAGGCTTTGGGTTTAGTGAAGAAATAAAGGGCTACGATTGCAATAATAGAAACAACCATAGAACCACTTATAATTATAAGTTTTTGTCGCTGTTTTCGTTCTTGTCGTTCTCTTGCATCTTGGATTACTTGCGATTGGCTTTGTGCTCCAAAGATGGCGGCTAAATCTTTGCCGCTTACTCCTTTGTTGCCTATACCACCACTCAGTAAGTCTATACCAATGTCGCCCGTGCTAATGGGACCAACTGCGCTTGCTAATGCCATATTTAGGGTTTTTAAAAAAGCCCATTGCCAAATGAGATGACAATGGGCTTTATAGTTTAGGGTTTATTTAGGGTTGTTTTCTTTAGACTAAGCTCTTTTTGTGTACTTAGTTGAGATCGTTAAATGGACTTGTACATTTTTATACACAGGCATTTCCAGATAAGCAAATCCATCAAACTTTTCATTCATGCCATTGATTTGGCGGATCGTCGTTTGTTCGTCGCCAGACATCGAGCGAGGGTACAAAATAGAACGATTGGTCGTTGTTCCATCGTGGCTAAATTCTACCTTGTTCATACGAGAAGCATAGTGCCTGTCATCGTCTGCATCAAAGTGTATTGCCTCTATTACTAATAGACCTTCATTTGACAATTGTCCAAGATACTCTAGCGTTTCACTTCCAAACGTGCCATCAATTTGCAATGTTGGTTCTTGTTCTCCATTTGCCACTAATGGCGCTAAAGAACGCTCATAAAGACCAATCTTTGCAACTGACTTGTCAGGGTTTTCAGCTACATTTGGAATTAAAATAGATAACTCAAATTGTCCAGACTCAATAACTTGCCCCATTGCAACCTCCTTAGAAACTAGAGAATACGACTCGTCATAAATTGCGCTTCTGTTCTTCTGTACATCTGCGGTTAATTCGACCTCGAATGTTCCTTTTGGAAGTAATGGCTGATAAGAGATCTTCCCGTCAATCATGGCATACGGGGTTGTAATACATTGATTGGCTGTTACTGGTGTGTAAATACGTTGTACGGTTTGATTTGACATTAATTTCTAGGTTTAAAGGTTTTTTGTAAAAAAATAAAAAGTTTCTTAAGAGGTCTCCATGAAAAAGATAGGAGGCGAAAAAATAAAGTTTTAAAGTACTGATAAGTACGTTTGATCTCTTCTTCGTTTGTTACGATCAAAACACCTAAAGACATAATCATAAACAGACATTTTAAGCCGTCTAGAAATATGATTATATTTTGTTGGTATTCTATCGTCTTAGACAAAGAGGTAATAGTGTCAGCGTGTGTTTTTAAGCCTGCTAATTTCAGTTTCATTATTAGGCTGTCGACTCCATCGCTCAAATTGTACACTCCAACATTGAACAAACCTAAAAACCATGTAACTAGTGTTTTTGGTATTGATTTCATGTTAGCATTTTTTTAAGACCTTGTACTTGATTGTCAATACTAAAAGAACGGCTGCTGTGATTAAAGCGATTCCAATGTAATCGACTTTAAACTCTACAGTAAAATCTTTAGGTACTAGCATAATAGGTTTAGAATTTCATGGTAAAATGGGTTTAGGGTTAGTTTTCTCTTTTCTAGAGTTTAGCTTTATTTCGAATACAAAGATGAGACAAAAACCACCACAAAAGCGAGTTTTTAAGTTACTTTTGGATTCGTTTGTGGCGCATTTTGATTACTTTGTTAGGGTGTATTGTTAGGGCTGAATACTAGCTTATATGTCTGTATTTGTTGCGGTTGAAATGGGATGCGAAAATGAAATGCGTGTGTTTTTGCGCTTTTCTTCGTAAAAGAGATGAAGTAAGGTTTTTAGGCATAGCCTAAAGGGTGAGTTTACACCTTCTAGGTGTATTGTTTAAGTTTATTTAAGTCCTTTGTTTGTTGGTGCTTTCTCTGTGATCGCAGCGACAGCACCAATTCTCACAGAGAAAAACAAAAGACTTGAATAGTACACACTTTCGATATTTTTTTAGCACTTTTTTTTGTTTTTGTTTTTCGTTTCATTAAAAAAGTCAGCAATTATCGACGTTTCAAGTTTTTGGCTGCAGTAATTTTTACCAGGAGAATTGTGATCTAATAAATCCGTTTGAATTGAACACTAAAAAGCCCTTCACATATCGACTGTGAAGGGCTTTTTATTATTTTTGAATAAATCATTTAATAAATGTAGGTTAAATTGATAAAAACTGACTAATAGCTTCGTGCCATTGTACAACCGTATCACTACTTAAATCAAGCTCAAAGAAAATACAATCCTCCCCATCTTTCCCTTCCTCAGAACATGTCATTCTGCAACCTTCTTTTACTGTTTTTATTTCAATCTTTTGTTGACCCTGATTCAGAATAGCACTTTTAGATACTAAACCATCTTCAAACTCTTGTTTTAATGTTATTTTTTGATTTTGCATCGTTATTTTTAATTATTACACTGGATGATTTGTTTAAGTTCTTTCAAGTCCTTTTCTATGGCTGTGTTTTGAGCCTTTAGAGCTTGCATTTCTTTGTAACTTTCCTCAGAGTCAGCACGATTTAATGAGACTTCAATATAAATACCACTCCCCATAAGAATGATGCCTATAATTAGTTCTAAAAGACTATGTTTGAGTGATTTCTTAATCCTGCACTTTTTCTTCTTCTTCTTACTTTTTTTCTTCATTCTGATTACTTTCTGCTTGAATAGAAAAATGTTCACCAATGGCTTTGCCTAGTTGCACAAGCGTATCAAGTTTAAATGATCCTTTGAACCTTTGAAGATCATATTCGTGCTCCTCATTTTCATAGCAAATCAGTGTTACATCTCCAGTCTCAGCATCTAATGACAATTCGATTCGATCCGCCCAAGAACTAAGTTCAACGATTTTTGTTTTCACCCCATCTTCTGATTCTGTCTTTGTTGTTATTTTCACTGCTTTGTTTTTAGTTGAAATAATTTGACACCAAATTTCACATTGTGTGTATTCTGCAATAGATCGTAATCATAACCTAATGCCCACCCCTTGCTACTAACAAACTGCAAACCTGCCGTAACACTCGAAAACTGATTGACATTGCCACCTACCCCACCATTCAAGAAAAAAGCACTAACAGGCATAGGATATGGCTTTGGAATCTCAATAGTTTTGGTAATTCGCTTTGGGATTTTCAATTTATAGTTTAAGTCGTTTCTTAATAGCTCCCCATCGACAATAGAACTGTAATAGAGCGTTAAATTTTCGTCCTCTAAGCTGTCTTTATATACATTGGCGGCAATGTGTTTGCTCGTATCCACATCAGGACTTAAAACAATATTTTTAGAACTATCAATGTAGATAATTTGAGCTTGGGGGATTTCCTGCCTTGGCATTTGTATAATTATTGGCGTTGGTAGAATCGTGTCTATCTTGATTATTGTATCTCGTGCCATCTCTGCTCCTGTGGTATTCGTAGGACTTCTACATTGTTGCAAAAAAATGCTGTATCCAAATAATAGTAGAATTACTAGAAACTGTATGTTAGCTTTCATAGTTAGGAATGATATTTAATGAAATGTTCAATCACATCAAGCACATAAGCGGCTGCCCTGTCTCGCCCTTCGCTTGATAGTAAATATTTTTTACATTCATAACCGTTATCCATAAAGAACAACTCTAGAATAATTGCAGGGTTACGAGTTAAGGCTAGAATATCAAAGTTCTTTCGTTTAATCCCTCGAAACTTGCTTTCTGGGAAATGTTTTTTGAACAAAGATTCGGTCCAACTGGCTAAGGATTTTGTTTTGGAACTTGATTTTCTAGCAATCCAAGTTTCACAACCATGCCCACCTCCTGCGTTAGAATGCAGGTCAATTAAAAAAGTCTTTCCTTTACTCTTTTTATACAGGTAATCAGCTCTTGAAATCCTTGTGCTCATGTGAATATCCTTTTGTTCTGGCACAAGATCATAGAACGGTATTTTTTTGGCTGTTAACTGCTCTATAACACGAGCTTTTATAGCCCTGTTATACTCACCTTCATAAATAGTTGTACCATCCTTAAAAGTGTAGCGTTTGCCTTTTGTTTGGTACTTCCCACCAATCATACCACCATGTCCATTCCCTATAACAGGAATCATTTCATTAAAACGCATCGTTATTGTTTTAGGGTTTTAGAATCGGTTTGGTGTTCTCCTTGCACTTCAAATCTAGATTGCTCCAAATAACGAGCTTTAATCCCTCTAAAATGCCTCCTTTCGTACTCAGTAGTAATACCAAGCGGTTGAATTCTTACATTGTATTCTGGGATAAAATGCCGTATTAAAACATTCTTCACGGTACTAGATTGCACCGTGGTTAGAATTATCTCAATGCTCACCTTATTGTAGTCTAAGTGGCTTAATTTGCGTCCTTCTTGGAACATACGCATGACTGATTTATAGAAATCACCTTTGGAGCAACCTATATAAATAACAGCACCTTTGTAGTGTAGAAGATAAACGCCTTTTTTGGCTCTGTATCTGCCTAATTTTTTCTGAGGGATGGGAGGTTGAACGGTCAAAGAGGATACTTTGACCTTCATAATTATAATTTGATATGATTAAAAATCTAATTTATGCAAAATTTTCTCTAAATCAATCCTTTGCTTCTTATTTCCATCTAGTTCAATGAAAATAAGTTCACTTTCTTCATTGTACTTCGCTACTAGCCTCTTCTCCCCTACTTCTTGGATAAGAAGCTCACTAACACTAATATTCAAATCTGCTAGTCCTTTGTTGATTTCATCGGTAATAATCGAAGGAAGGGCGTTCATTTGATCTTGAATCACCATTTCAGCAATTGCTCCAATATCAGTACCGCCTAAATTCTTTTTCTTTGAATTGTAGACATTCCCCAATAGCTTTCCCCCTTTGTTTCTAATCAATAAAAACAATTCAAAAGGATTTTCGTTTTCAGCTTCGGCTACCTGTAGAAATAGTTTGTCTAAAAATTCCTCCATACCTTCCTTGGCTTTAGGTATTTTACTTTTGATTAACTTCTTAATCATAGATTGCCCCTGACCTTTGGGATTTAGTTTTTCTTTTAATGAACTCAGAAGTGACATAGTTATTTAGTTTTATTTTGGGGTTTAGATTTAGATTTCGTTGTGGTTTTCTTTACCGCTTTAAATTTAGTGTAAGAAGCATCTCCATTGTTCATATTTAAGGTACAAAAGCTATATTCTGGTGCATCTTGTAGGATATTAAAGAAACTCATCATCTTTTGAAAATGCGGAATTCTGGTTGCCTTCTTTGTATCAGGTTTCACATTGCTAATGAAAAACTTTGCCATTGTCAAGGCTCCCCAAGCTCCTATAGGGAATTGGTTAGGTTCGTGAAAAACAATACCAAACCATACATCGCCATGTTTAGCACCAAATAAACAAGCTTTCATTCCATAACTTAGATTTGAACTCATAATAGCAATCGCATCATCTACAATAAAGAATGTTCCTTCATAGCCTCGCTCGCTCATTTCTAAAAACAATAGCTCTTTGGTTAAAGCATTTCTTGTCCTTCTTGCCTTAACTCGTTTACCTTTAAATAATTTCATGAAGGAATCACGGAAATTATAAACAGTTCTTTTGTAGGTAAACTGTAGTATTTCACCCTTTCTAATAGAGCTTAATTCAATTTCGGCATAACCTTTCCAATCCGTATCACGTCCTGAGTTAAAGACAAAAATTGTTTCTCTAACCTTGTTTTTATAAGCTAGAGTAGCTTGCACTTCCATTTCGTAACTTTTCCCCGAATCAGGTCGTCCAAAATGAGACAAAACCACGGGTTTTTTATTCACCATAGTCTAAGAGTTTTATGATCTCTTTGTTCTTCTCCCCGTTGTCTAGCCAACTTTGGATAACAGGACTAGGGTATTCGTCCGCAATGTCAACATTTAAATATGTTTTTCCATTTGGACTAAAGTTGTATTTCCCACTAGCATTTAAAGAGAACTTTTTCCTTTTTTCTTGAAATTCTTTCAGATGGGAATGTATTTTAGGACTGTCACTTACTGATTCCCCCTGAATCTCTGTTTCTTGGTTTAAGTTATTTGAAGTCCTTGCCTGTGGTTGAACTGCTTCTTTTTTATCGAAGAAATCTAATACATTAAATCGTTCCAAAATAGCCATTCCTAAAGGTGGTAATGTCCACATTCCCAAAGCAAGCATTAAGGTTGCAAATGGACTCGGTTCTGAAACTTCTTTTTCTTCCATATAGACTTTAAAAGCCTCTATAAAAATTTCAATTGTTTCTTTGTCTCCTAAGTACTCCGAAAAATGTTCTTGGCTTATTTTACTACAAAGTTTAGCTTTAACAATATCAACCTTACTCAAAGCTAAAAGAGTTGCCCTTTCTAAAAGTTCAGTATTCCTAGAGCTTGCAACTTTCTCCTTTACTTCTTTAACTGTTTTTGTGAGAGGTTCCCCCTCGTCGCCATCGCCATCAACTACATCTTGAAACAAATCCTCGCCTTCTGGTATGTCGTCCAAATCGTCGGGGTCAAAACCTAGATCGTCATCGTCGCTATCCCCATCAACTAGGTCTAAATCAGAAATATTACCGTTCTCTTCAACGTTTTCTAAATCTTCTTCAAACTCTTCTTTAATTAATTTTTCGGATGCTTCTTTTACGTTTTCTAGCTTTTTTTCTATTAAGGTGATAGAATCGTTATTTTCGCCTTTATTATCTTTTAAAAGCGTTTTTTCTGTTTTCTCTATGGTTTTATTTTCATTTTCTGAATCTTTTCCTAGAGGTTTATTTTCTTCATTCTCCATTTCACTAAAGGGCTTTAATTTCTTTTAAAATTTGTTGCAAATCTAGGATTGTATTAGTAGCACCAATGTGATTATAGACAAGACCCTTTGGTACTGCCTCGGCTTCATCAAATTCAAACAGAACATCATCTGATCCAATATCAAATAAAGCATCCTGTTCCTTCTGCTCTAGTTTTTTGATTTTATTTTGAACGATACGACAGACAGCAGCCTTAAGTTGATTGTCGTTTGCATCTGTTTTGTGCTCTCCTATCGCCTCTTCTTCCTTTGGCTCTAGTTCCTCTACGTTCACAACTTTAGTTGCCTTAATTCTTGTTTGGACAGCTATCTTATAATCCTGTCCTTCCTTAGTGATTCTATCACCTTTTGATAATTTAATGTTTTCTGTACTCACGGTTTTATGGTTTAATTGTAAAAAATAAATAGATTTGTTATGGCATTAGACTGGCAGTAACGATTTCATTAATGCGTACCAATTCGGCTGGATCAGGAACACCATTTTCGGTGAACAACGCAACATCTTCTCCATTCTTAGCATAGGAGATTAATAGAAATCCATGTTTTTTAGGAAGCTTTCTTTTTAGTAATTCAGTTACCCTTTCTACTGTTCCTGAATCTACTTTCTCGCATTCTGCCCCCATCAAGATATCCATATCGACAAACTTGGCTCCTGCACCTCCAAATTGAAGTCTAACCGTTGCAATCGTATTGATATTTGTTTTCATTAATATTGGACGAATACATTCGTATACTGCTTCACAATTAGAAGCCTTGATTTCAATTCTAAGAGCATCAAAATTTAAGTTGATAGAATTACTCACTAAAGAATCAATCTCTTTTGATTTTAATTCTTCCGTTATCTCCTTGACCAATTCCTGAGCAGGGTAAATATGTTTTAATTTGTAATCGAGACTTATAATTACATATTGCTTTTCCATGTGTTAATAGTGTTTAAAATAAAAGTGAATAGTTTAGCGAGACTTGTAGGATGCTGATCGTTGAGCTACCTTACTTAAAAGATTATTGAAGTTTTGCTTTTTCTTTGCTTCTCGAAGTTTAAGCTTCTCGCTTTTTGTCAATGGCGTTTCGGGAGCACTATTTGCTTTTCTCAATTCTTCCATTCTTTGCCGTGTCAATGAGATTCCTTTTGTTGGTTCACCAAATAAGCACATTGTTTTGTGCCCTCTAGTCACGAACCAAACCAACCAAATAATAAAAGCTAGTAGTGGACAAGAATAGACGATAGCAGAAAATGCAAGAACTATTGCTGCTACTCCAAACCAAAATCGTATTTTAGGTTTAAGCTCTTTTAAGTCTCTTCTTTTTATGCATCTTTTCCAAGAAGTCCATTCAGTCCAAATAGAAATTGATATAAAAAAAATAGCCACTAGAGCGACCAAAAATATTGCTAGTCCTGCCAACAGTTTCAATAATAAAAGAATGTCCATGTTTTAGATTTAAGGTTATTTAATCATCAACACAAAGCTAAAGCAGCCATTACTCAATTAAAAGCTTTTGGCTCTAAGCGCCTTTTTTTAATGGCGCATTTCGGCAGTCTCCTATAAAAACAAAAAAAAGCACCCCATTTTTGAAGTGCTTTTTTGTTTCCTTGCCGTTTTGATCTTATTTTATTGTTCACTAATTTTAGTTTTATGTAAGGCTTCCTTTTCTATCGCAAACAATACGCCTCCCCTATACTCTAAGCCCAATGCTTTTAAATTAGAAATTCCGTTTAACACAACTATTGATCCGTCAGGAAAAGGAGTTGCGAGGTTTTCTAATATTGATTTTTTAATGTAAATTGGATTTGCATTATAAGGAGCTTCCTCTATACTTGCTTGTCTTAGATTACTAGTCATTCCTCCATTATCACTAAAAAAAGGAAGAGACAAACGAGACTCCTCAGCCCGATCTAATAACAAAATATAATCTTCCTCCACTCCTACTCCCGTAGCTCTCTGGAGCGTATCATTTTTATATTTCAAGCCTAATTCTCTCCGATGTGTTTGGTTATTCTCTACAAACCTTGCTTTTTCAATATTGGAATGAGCAAAACGATCTATCTTCTCCTTTTCAATATAAATCAAATCCGCTTCTTTATCTGAATAGACATTGCTGACCCAAGCATTGTTAAGATTGTTGCTAACGCCTACAACCTGCTTAGGTTCTTCGGTTGTAAAATATAAATCTGTATTTTCCTTTTTGGTATCTTCTACAGATATCACATAATATAATTGTTTCATTATTTGTTTTTGATGTTTGAATTTATTGTTTTTATAGTAAGTCATATTCGTTTAAATTATCCTCTACAGCTTTTTTATAAGTGTAGTAAGCTTCTCCTTTTACTGAAAATAAACCTCATTAGGTTTCTTACAATCCCCATACTCTACTTTCGGGTCTTTTGTTAAAGAATCAATCTTAGCGTATATAAACGCTCTTGATTTTTCGGTGCCGTATGGGCTTTTAAAATAAGCTAGTAAACCTTTCTTACGGATTTCTTCAAAGTACACAGAGTAAGCTTCTTGCCCCTGCTCTATCGCTTCAAATTTACTAGTACAATACTGACTAACAAAAACGTCTATTCTATTTCTAAAGTCAGCTTTTGTTTCACCTAAATTAGGCGACATCAATTTTACCTTTCGATTTGGGTTTCCATAGCGCAAAAGCATTCCTTCATAGTACAAAACTTCTCTCTCAGTCCTAGCAACTAAAGGCGTTCTTAGAAACTGCATTTGAATTGCTAAATAGAACTTCTTTTGTATCTCCTTTACTTCTCTTTTATACTCTAAAATATATTTCTTCCTTCTATCAAGGTATCTAAGAAAGTACACTCCCCCTACCACTAGTGGGAGGAGCATAATAATGATGGTAACTGGCATAGCTATTGGTTTTTTATTTTTTTAGCTTTCTGGTCATCTGCTCTCTGTGCGAGCATGCATGACCTTTCGCAATACTTATGATTGGCTGATGTATGCACAAAAGGTTTTGAACACCTTTTGCATTTCCTTGTCCACTCTGCCTTGTCTCCTACTTCTAAAACATTCCCTTTGACTTCTGTAGTTTTTGCTTTGGTTTCATAGTCCACAAAGCTTGGTTTCTTTTGTGACCGTGGATTACCTTCTACTTCTAGAGTTTTGCCATTACTTTCTAACTTTTGCTTAATAACTTCTAAAGTTTTTTCTATTACTCCTAAAGTTCTTTTAGGTTGACTATTAGAACTTTCTGTTAAAACTTCTAAAGTTTCACCTTGTGGATTACTAGTTTCTTTTTCTTTCCTAGATTCCGTAAAATACCACCATTCAAAGCACAAAGAAAGTAGAAATAGTACTTCAAAAGTTATGGCTGTAATTACTAGTTGTTTACTAAGCGCCTCACGTTCTGTTTTGACCCTTTCAACTTCATTTTGATAATCCGAACTTACACTTGTTTTTGCAGCTTCGTTGACTACATTTAAGGCTATTAAAGCTTGATCTTTTTGCTCTTGTAGAGACTTTATATCTTGATTGTATTCTTTTATTACTTTTGCATCTTTAGAAGCTAATCGACCTTTCCACATCCTATTTTTTCGATACTCGTCTCTCTCTGTTTCTTTTCCTGCGATTCGTGCTGCAAAGTCTGTATTTATAGCATCAGGAGTTTTTGAAATTACAACTTCCTCTATGGCATCATAAATCAATATATCAGGTAATATTTTTGCCCCCTCAATCGAAATGTAAATACTCGCTCCAACAGTAATTAGAGCCAAAAGGGCAGGGAATTTTTCAACGCTTCTATATTGGAAAAAACCTTTCATTACATCATTCGTAGATTCTCTTTTTATTGCTTCTATGATTAAAACCAAAGCACCAGAACATAAAATGCAAATCACAATATTAACACCCGTAAACATATAAGTTAGCATTGTAAATGCTGTAGTTAAACTTGCGAATTGAGCGATAAAACCAAGCCCCCAAAAGGCAGTATTTGCCATTGCGAAACGTTCAGCAAATGGCTTATGTCCAAATTTATCATCCAAGGTTTTATTTAGCCTTAAATAAAATGTCTCTCTTTCTAGTTTTTTTCTTCCCTTCTCATGAGGGTTTTCGCTAAAAGTTGTCATATATTTGTTCTTTAAAAGTTGTTAATAGGGGAGGTATAGTTCACGCTGTACAGCCCCTTTTTGTTTAATTATTGTTTAAGTCCTTTCTTCAAGGCAATCATCACATAAATCAGTATTATCTTCTGGGTCAATTGAGTTGCCACATAAACAGGTTGTGTTACCTATCTTAAAATTTTCAAATTCTTTCACTTCTGATTCCAAATACTTTAGCAAATCATTATAAATAGCAACCCGTTTTGCTTTGATTTTTTCTTTTGAAATCATATAACACACAACTAAAAATTTATGATCCCTACTATATTCTTCCTTGAAGATATTCTCTATTAATGCCATTCTATCTAATACTTAAAATTTGGTGTCCAATGAATTATTTTGCCCTCGAAATTTTCCCCCTTAAAATAATTCCAAAAATCTTTAACAGTATCAAAGCCGTCATTGAACGCCAATTCTTGAATTTCTTCTTTGCTTAACTCTCGACCATCTATTTCGATCCCATCTTCCAGACTGAAAAGATTCCGTACTTTTATTGTTTGAACAGATGTAACAGGTAATAATGGTGCAAATTGAAAGCGATTTTCATTATATGGATGGATAATAAAATGTATCATAGTTCCAACCTTCCAACGGTCTTTAACATCGCTTCTTATGCTATGTTTTTTAATTCCTGTTCTTGCAGTTGCTGTAAGAGAAGCATCCCAACGCCTCCCAAACTTAGCTTTATATTCATCTAAATAGTCAAGGTAAGGGTTCATTCCCAACATTAAAGAATTCCATATTTTCTCTAAAAATCGGTTGCTTCCAAAATCAAATTCTTCTTTGAATATTAATTGCATCTTTTAGTTTTTTAATCAGTTATATTCTGTATCTCCTTAAAGTAGGCTATAAGCTCGTTTACTTCATCAAGAGTATTAACATTGTCCAAATCAACACGAATGCCACTAGTAACGGTTGTATTGACACAAAACCACGCATCTAATGTGATTGTTACTCTTCCTATTTTAAGTTCTAAATAAAAGTCTCTTGGATCGTTATCTGCTGAATCACAAAAAGGCTTGAATCCTAACTTTTCCAGTTGTTCTTGTGAGGTCGTTCGAAGCAAGTTTAATGGAGGCATAGTTTTTTATTTAATACCGTATTTATGTAATATATTTAATTCCTTTGTTGCTTGATCTGTCCAACTTTCCAAAGTTTCGGGAGTATCACGTATTAATATTTCTCTTAGGATTATAAAAGCATCTCTTTTAGTCAAGCTCTTATAAAATCCAAACTCATCTAGACTGTGATAACCACTTCGAGCTGTTGTTATTGGAGGTTTATTTTCTACATTCATGATCCCTATATTATTGCTCTAAAAAGCCTTGTTTGTACAAAATATATGCTTGCCCCCAAATTTTACTAACAGGAATTTTGTCAAGACCTTCTATATTGATAGGGGAGGTTAAATTGAAGGCTAAAAAGGTATTGCCAAAACTGGGAATATTATCCTTTCTTAAATTACTTGTACTGCAAAAATTGGCGATCCTTTTATATCTCTTTACATCTTTTTTGTAATGTTTTCTGACTCTAACCTCTTGCATTTTAACCAATGTTTTCAGGTCTTCCCAGTCGCTTTCGTTGCTTAATTCGCTAAATTGTTCATCTAGAACAATTAAAAAAGTGTCTGTTAGTGAGATCAAAGCGTCTTTTTCTTTTAGTGATAAAAGCCCCATAAAAGAACTAGTACCAAAATGTAGATGTTGGAAAAACCAACTTTTATAAGAACCTTGTTCTCCACATAGCACTAAACACACGGGATTTGTATTCCCATCCTCGAATATATTAGCAACAGAAGAAACTAACCATCTTTTTAAGGCTTGTGCAAAAACATTTTCGTCTGCCTCTGTTTTGACTAGTTTAGAAAATTCGTTTATATAGTCTCTTTTTGATATTTCTTTTTCGCCTTCTTGGAAAAAATCTTTTATATCTCTCATAATATTGTATTTATTAAATATTTAAATAGTTTAAGTCCTTTCTTATACTCGTTTCAAATGCCAGTAACGCCCCCTTTTTTTGTCATCATCCCTCGTCACGGTTTTTTGTTGAAAACCTAAAAAGTTCATAGCTCTACCAATCTTTGATATTGTAACCTCCTTATTCAAGCTGTAATCTTTATCCAATCGTTTCCAAATATCAGTACTAGACAAGAGTTCCAAATGCTCATCCTTTTTGCTCCAAGGCTCGTACAAATCCATAATCAAATGATGTTCGTTTCCTAACTTCTTAAAATCTTGTTGGTATTTCTCGATTTGCTGTTTCTCTTTGGCAGTAGGGAGGTAGAACCAGTTATCCTTATACAGGTTGTATGCCTGTGCCCACATTTTACGGATATCAATACTTTCTAGACCGTTTACATTAACAGGTTCTGTTAATAGGAAAGGCAAAAAACGTCGATTCCCTACATCGTCTTGTAAAATGTCTACTCGGTCAACTGTAGCGCAAAAATTCGCTACTCTAGGGGCTAGTTTTGAGTTTTTGGCATAATGCCAACGAGCTTTAACCCTAGGCATTGTAATGGCACTTTTTAGAATCCCCCAATCAGAATCTTTATTTAAAATACTTAGCTGTTCATCTAGAACCACCAAGAAAGTATCTGTTAACATAATCATACAATCCTTGTTTTTCAGATCAATATGTCCTGCAAAAACATATTCAGAACTAAACAAAGAAGTGAAAAAAGTAGTCTTATTTGTTCCCTGACCACCACATAGAACAAGGCAATGATGATTTGTACATTGGTTCTCTACAAATACATTAGCAACAGAGGCAACCAACCATTTTTTAAATATGTTCAGAAACAAGCCCTTTGGAGCATCTGTTTTTACGAAATTGGCTACTTGTTCGATATAGTCTGTCTTATCTTCTTTCCAACGTTTACCCCATCCTTCAAACTTTTCCTTTAGTGGGTGTACTTTTTTTGAGAAGTGGCTTAAAATCTTATTCTCTAAAGCAGCAGGACTGCACTTTACACCTCTTTTATTTAAAAGCTCACTAGAAATGGTGTTGTATTCTATTTTATCCATCTCCTTGTACTCTTTCCATCCTTTTACTCTGTATTCTTCACGATTCTTTAGGGTATTTATTCTGAAATCAAAAAACTCATTTAAAGCGGTTTCTATCAGACCTTCACGAAACATTGCTTTTGATATAGATTGATCCAATTGAACCAACTCATCCTGCTCTAACTGAGGTAACTTTATAGTCAAATCTTCCTCGTCTTTCGCTTTATACAACTCTGGGATATATTCCTTCTTTTTTGCTTTGGTTTTACCATCGCCCGTTTTACCGTTATCCTTTGCCCATGTGGAATAAATACCAACCTCTTTAATATTATCAAAAGCCCAATTCACAATATTTTCAGCCTTCTTTAAATTAGTGGATGCTGTTATCAAGTTATTCTCCATGAATAGAAAACATTCCTCTTTAGTTACTCCATATTTCACACACTCAATGGCAAACTGTTTTCGATATTCATGCCTTTGACCTTCTACGAATGAATAGCCTTCTTTTTCAATCTTTTGCATGGCTTTGGTTGCATCGTCACAATCAGCATTATTGAAGGGGGTTGTAGGGGGAATAAATTCTTCCTTTTTTTCTTCAAACAAAGTAGATTGAAACTCAAAAACAGTACTTTTTTCATTATGTACTAAATTATGATCTACAGATACAAAACATAACCTATTGAAGTTTGAACTTGATTTATCGTCCTCAACACCTGTTAATTCAAAGAAGAACTTCCTAACAGCCTTAAAAGCATTAGCATGCTGTTTGGGGTCTTTATTAGTTGTTTTCACTAAAACCTTGTAGCCCTCATTTGATGGGGAGTTAAAACAAACAAAGGTGTATTTGCACTCCTTTACTTTTTCAACCAAAGCAAGCAAAGTAAAGATCTCTAAATCATCATAGTCCAAAACAACAACACCATTGTATTCTATCAGGTGAGTTTTTGTTGGTGGTACTGGATATTTATCTCCTGTTTTTTTATCAAGGCCCCAAGCCTGACCAAATCGACCAGAAGGAGTAAAACAAGGTAAATGAACTTTTACTTTCTTGTATGCTTCTACTCCTTTTTGACTCAAAACCAATCGACAATTAAAGACAGATTGAGTATAGACCCCCTCTTTTATTTCTGCTACAATTTCAGTTAAATCAAAATCTCCTTTATGTACCTTTTTCAGACCTCCTAGTACTGTTACTTTCATATTTGTGCGTTCTGCTTCTACTGAGAAATAACTTAATCTAACAAACTAAAATACTCTCTTGCTGTCATTCTATCAAGACTACAATCATAATCAATAGCTAGACGAAGAGGCGAGATTTCAATTGTTTTTGCGATATCTAAAAGCAATTTAAAAGACATAATTTCGGGACGTTTTAAAGCAACCGTAATGCTGTATTTTTTCCAATCAGGTAACTGATATAAGGATTTAAACTTTTCGGCAGTTAAATTCTTTTCTAAGAATTGGCGAAATTGGCTAGTTTTTTGATCTGTTTTTTTTGACATTTTAATATTGATTTTTATTATTATTAATATTAGCATAAGAAACCGTTGAAGGATTTCCCACAAAACAGACTAAATCAGTTTTGTTTCTTTCTGCTTTTTCTTCATAAGCTGCTCTAGCCTTTAGGACAGCTTCTTTGTAAACCCCTTTTTTAACTTCTACCAAAACATCTCCTATAGACATACTTTTCTTTTTAGGCATAGCTACGCCTAACCGCCCTTTGTGGCAGCCTTACGCAAGATTTATAAATATTTTTATTTGTTAGGTGGTAGGGGATCGAACCCTATCTGAATATTCCCCCGAATATTCCACTTCCTATTAAGTCACCTAGACCGTTCAAACTTCTATCCCTCAATAGAAAGTAATACACAGCTTTTTTATATCTTAGTTGCCAATTTTAGTTTTTATGTTATCATTTTTAAGTTTCGATAAATCAAAATTATAAAACTAAAAGCAGAAAAGCAACTTTTTTCGCAAATAAATCATACCAAAAGATAAATAAATCATACCAAAAGCAAATAATTTAAACATAAATGACTGTACAAGAAAGGCTTAAGAAGGTTATGCGCAAATTAAATAAAAACACAAATAGCTTATCAAAAGAGATCGAAGTAACTAATTCTGCAATAGGTAGGCTGCTAAAAGGTGAAACGCTACCAAGTTCAAAAATACTAATTCCTTTAGGCGATAAGCTAGGAGTTAGTATAGATTGGTTATTATTTGGAGAAGGAGAAATGTTCATGAATGGCTCTAAGGCAAATGGGGACAATGGATCGTCAAAAAAAGAAGGCAAAAACAAAGATACTACTGGTGATGGTAGCAAGAAACACAAAGAACTTCAAGCAGAAATAAAGCTCCTAAAGCAGCAGTTAAAAGAGAAGGAAGGGCAAATGGAGTCTAAAGAACAACTTATACGCTCTAAGGATGAAATTATTCAGTCTAAAGACGAAATCATTAGTCTATTAAAAAACAAGTAATAAAAACAGTAAGAAATGGCAACGCCAAAAGTTGTGTTATTATTTAGGAGTGAAATCAACCAATACCTTTTATTAGAATCAGGAGTCAGAGTAGAGACTATGGCCATGATTGAAAAATTAAAAGATCAATTATCAAGGTTAAACGGAATCAATTTTTTCAAGCAATGGGAATACCTATTTGAAGCCATTACAAAAGCTTGGCAAGAAGATATTGACGAACCATTCTTTCAACTGGAAGAACAGCTATTAGATAAGCTAGCATTTTACCTTGACTATATAGCTAATTTTTTCCTACACAATGGATCAGAAGAAGACAACGAATACTTGAAGGAAGTAGACCAGTTCTTTAAACAGCATAAAAAGGAGCGAGGAAAGGGCGATTCATCCAAATTGTTCAAAAGAGCCTTTAAAAACGATAAATAAAAAAGACGCCATTGGTTGACTATCAACCAATTAGAAAACAACCAGTAATACGTCACACTGGTTTTAATAAAAAGTGTCCGACATAATCAACTGACAATCAAAGGACTTAAACCTTTAAACACAGAAACACACTATATACCCCTATAATAAATAAAAAGGGGTAATATAGGAGCCACGAGGAATTTGCGCACAATTCAATGAAAATCAATTAGTTACGAAACACAAGAGCGATAAAGAACCCGATACTCTCCACAATTTAAAAGCACTAAGCAATGAGATTCATTGTTGGGTGCTTTTTTTTTGTTAATACATAACGTATTTTATTGATTGACACTGCTAATAACTATATCTTTCCTTATGAGCATTTTCATGCGCTGGAAGCAAATCTTAAAATATTGCAAGAAATATTTTTTACTACTTGAAATAGAAATGTATCAATGATAGTTTTAGGATATTTTATGTAAAAACCCAATTTTACATTTTAAATTATTGTTCTTAAGCAAAAAAATATTTTATATTACATAAAAAAAATACAAATATTTTCTACTTTAGGTGGCAATAACTTTGTTGATAACACCAAATAAACATTCGTTATAAATAAAATATGAGTTTAAAATTCAACTTGGAAAAGCTTCAAAGCAAGGCAAAAGAGAGAACCGTCAGAACTCAAACTATTGAGTATGATTTGGAAACTCTTGTAAAAAAAATAAAAAGAGGTATAATCAAACTTGATCCTGATTACCAAAGAAGACATAGATGGGATAATAATACATCTTCAAGTTTAATAGAAAGCTTAATATTAAATATTCCTATTCCTATTCTATATTTATCTTATGACATAGATGTTGATACAAATGAAGAAGGAGCTCGTTACTCTGTAATTGACGGTCAACAAAGATTAACTGCTATCAATAATTTCTTCAACAATAAATATCCTTTAGAAGGATTAGAAATATTAGCTGATTTAAATGGTTGCTTTTATAAAGATTTGCCTCCGTTCTTATTTAGAAGATTAGAAGAAAGAACCATAAAATGCCTCCGAATTGATTCAACTCTTGATGACCAAATTAAGTATGATATCTTTGAAAGGTTAAATTCTGGTTCTGTTAAACTAGAATCACACGAATTACGAAATGCTGTTTATAGAGGAGTATTTAATAACCTATGCAAAGAATTATCAGTTGATAAAAATTTTAGAGCATTACTTCAAATTACTAATGATGAAAGTTCTAAAGTCAAGAAAATGGAAGATGTAGAAATAGTTCTTCGATTCTTTTCGTTAATAAATGACAATTACAAAAATTATAAAAAGACAAAAGGTAAACAGTTTAAAGATTTTTTATCTCAAAATCTTGAAAACCTCAATAAATCTAGTGTTGATGACATAGAAGAGTTTAGAACTATTTTTGAAACAACAATGAAACTTATTTTTGAGAATTTTGGATCTTTAGCCTTTGCTAAATATAAATTTGAAGAGGGAGATGAAAAACTAAGAAAACAGTCCAATTTTAATGTTGCTGTATTTGATGCCTTGTCTACAGCTTTTGTAGCGGAAGTAAATCTAAAAAAACCAGTTATAAAAAAAGAGATCTTTAAAAATTTTAGAGAACTTTTTAAAGAGGAGGATTTTTACGAAAGTGTATCTGGCTCATACTTAGATAGTTCAAAAATAATTTACAGAATTAATAAAACTAGAGAACTTTTTTAAAATGAGCACTTTTATACATCTTGGCATTGAATCTTTAGATAAAAGGCTCTCAGAAATTGATTTAATATTAACAGAAGCACAAAAGTATATTGATTCCGAAATCAATCTATATAATACTCTTTGTCGTTCAGCTCAAATGTTATTATCAGCCCATTTTGAAGGTTATTTAAAAGATTTAGTAAAAAATTCTATTGACGATATTAATAGATTTTCTACATTTAAAAATTCTGACGAGTCATTGAAAAAATTGTTTTGCAAGCATTTCTTATCCATTAGAAAAGAAGATAAAAACAGTAAAAACTTGCATACTAAAGTAACAGAAATGATCTCTATTTTTGATGATTTAGATACTAAATTGGAAGAGTTCAATAAACTGTGTCAAAATTAAAAAATAGTATTAATTCATCGAAAAAGCCCTCAAAAAAAAGGGGGC
>JAVCKV010093637.1:0-20714 GCA_032274145.1 Herpochondria borealis | reverse complement strand
CAACTGAGGTGGTGACCGCTCCGGCGACTTCGGTGACACCACGATAAATGACTGCGGCTTTCGATTCCTCGGGATCCGCTTCGTCGAGGTGCTTCAGAATATTTTCGGTAAGAACGATGCCGACATCAACCACGGTGCCTATCGCGATGGCGATACCAGAAAGGGCGACGATGTTGGCATCGACTCCCCAAATTTTCATCGAGATGAAAGTAATGAGCACCGCGAGTGGGAGCATCATGGCGATCAGGATACTGCTTCTAAAATGAAGCAGCATGATCACGACCACGATAATCGTGACTAGGACTTGCTGATAAAGGGCATCGTCGAGCGTATTGAGTGTCTCATCGATCAGCTTGGAGCGATCGTAAAAAGGCACAACGGTCACCTTTGAAGTCGTGAACCAACCAGGCCAGGACTTCGGATCAGCTTCGCTAAAGTGAGTCATCCAAGCGTCCTCGTTGAGAGCTGAACCTTCGATGAAGGGATCGGATATCCCTTTCTGTCCGGCGTATGCCGTCACTTCTTCGAAAGTAATTTTCGTCCAATCAATAACCGGACGGATCGGAAGGGCTTCCGTGAGTTCCTGAACCTTCTGCTTGGTGGCCTTGATCGCAGCCAACGGGTTCGTGCCATACCGAGCCACAACTACTCCGCCCACGGCATCGGCACCATTCACATCGAGCATTCCTCGCCGAGTCGCAGGTCCAAGTTGCACAGTCGCGATGTCTGCCACGGTGATGGGGCTATTATCACGGACAGCGACGACAGCCTTTTCCAGATCCTCGACCTTCTCAATATAGCCAGTGCCACGAAGAAAATACTCCACACCGTTGATAGCGAGATTTCGCGCACCAATTTCTTGATTGGATTTCCGAACAGCATCGGCGACTTGAGCCAACGAAATGTCATGAGCGCGGAGAGCATCTGGATCGACATCGACTTGATACTGCCGCTGAAATCCGCCAACCGAGGCGACTTCGGCGACGCCGCTAGCCGCCAGCAGAGCATAACGAACCTGCCAATCTTGAATCGAGCGAAGCTCGTCAAGATCCCAACCACCAGCGGGATTCCCCTGTGGGTCACGACCTTCAAGAACATACCAAAAGACCTGCCCAAGCCCTGTGGCATCGGGTCCAAGAGTCGGTGTCACATTGTCGGGAAGAAGATTCGCTGGCAGAGAGTTGAGCTTTTCGAGAACTCTGCTCCGGCTCCAATAGAACTCGATGTCTTCCTCAAAAATGAGATAAACATAGGAGTATCCGAACATGGAAAAGGAACGAACTTCCTTAACCCCGGGAACACCTAAGAGAGCAACAGTGAGCGGATAGGTGATCTGGTCCTCCACGTCCTGTGGCGAACGACCGTTCCACTCAGTAAAGATGATTTGTTGATTGTCTCCAAGATCGGGGATCGCATCGACAGCGACAGGATCACGCGGGTAATCCCCGGTGTCCCAGTCAAAAGGGGCAACCTTCACTCCCCAGCCAATGAAGAAGGCGAGAAGAAGAAAAACGACCAGCTTTTGGTGGAGGCAGAAATGAATGAGAGTTTTCACGTGATACTAAGTTGTTTGGGTTCTACTTGCCGTGATTGTGGTTCTCCATTCTCTCCATCTTTTTCATAGGAGGCTTCTCTCCAAGCGACAGGGTGGCAGTCACTGATCCGCAATTCAGCATGGCATCTCCGAAGTAAGGATTGAGCACTTCGGGCACATTGGAAATCCAATCCCCTCCTGCCCCGTTCGCAGCCATTGGACAGTGAACCACATAGGCACTCCCGACTTGATCCAAGCCGAATGATCGAACGAGTAGGATGAGCTTATTGCTGATATTTTGGAAGAGGGCTCGCTGTTTTTTAATATCATCTTGGGAAGCAAGCTCGCGTGCATTTTCCTGAAGATATTTCGCATCTTCAGTGAGTGGCACCCCCTCAGTAGCATCAACAAATTTACGGGCCGCTGCCTGAGCCTTCTCGGGTGCATCGTTGGCGAGTGCTTCGGAAAGCGGAAGGTAGGCTTTGATCATTTTTTTAAGCTCGCCGGCAAGAGCTGGATCAATTTTGGACGGAATTTCCGTATGACTCGGCAAGCCAAGATAGCGCCCCGCCTCTTCGACTGACCGGGTGGCAATCCGAGCAGATTGTTGGACGTCTTTCGGGAGCCGCCGACCAGCGATCTCTAGTCCATTGAGAAGCCTATTCGAGAATTCACCCCAGAGTTTTAAGGTGTCGGGTTGGAAGGTTGATTGATCCACCGATTCGATGGCACGTTTCATCCCGGAGATTGCTTCCTCGGCAGGCGCAGGAGAATCGGCATTCTGAAGCTTGGCTAGAGAGCGAAGAACAGGTTCCCATTGTCCCGCGAGATCTTCGGGGGCCGAATTTGCGGGAGCTTCCACCAATCCGGCATTGGGATTCATCATGGAAGGCTTGGCTTTGATCTGGAGTTCGGAGTCCAGTTTAAAAGCCCCTTGTGAAACGACCAACTCACCTTCACTTAGGCCATTTGCAACGATGAACTGCTTGCCAAGTTTTGGACCCAAGACGATTTCGCGACCTTCAAAAGTCGGATCTACTTCTTCCGGAATTCGAATATAGACGACTGCTCGCTCTCCGGTTTGAAGAACCGCAGAAGCTGGCACAAGCAGTGGGAGATCACCCTGTTGATTCGTTTTAGCAATAAAGCCCAACTCGGCAGCAGGAACCAAAGGCATCCCGCAAATGTCGCACTTTCCAGGACCGTCCTTCACGATTTCGGGGTGCATGGGGCTGATCCATTTCCCTTCCATAGAAGGATCAATCATCTTCCCTTGGTTGGTCATGCTGGACTCAACTTTGGCGCGGGCAAACATTCCTGGCTTAAGCTTCCGATCCGGGTTTTTCACATTCACCCTCACTTCAGTGACCCGGGTGACTGGATTGATGTTTGGATCGATAAAAGCAACTTGTCCGTGGAACTCTTCTCCGGGAAGTGCCTCAATGGTGAATGCCACATCTTGAGCATAACGAAGCCATGGAAGATCACTTTCGTATGCTTCCAGAATCAGCCACACATTGGAGAGATCTGCGACCTTGAAGAGCGAATCCCCTGTTTTCACATAGGAGCCAAGATCTACCGATTTACCGACGACGATACCATCCTGTGGAGAACGGATGGTGATTCGGTCACTGGGCTTCTCTTTCGACGCGATCTCATCAATCTGTTCTTCTGAGAGTTGCAAAAGTCGAAGTTTCTCGCGGGCCGCATTGAGCAAGCGAAGGCGGGTTTGCCTCACGGGATCGGCAGAATTTGCGGACTGCTTTCGAATCGCTTTTGTTGCTGCTATCACTTCCCTCTGAGCCACGTAGATTTCGGGTGAATAGATTTCGGCCAGATGGTCGCCCTTGCGAACCATCGCACCTGTGAAGTCCACAAAGAGCCTGTCGATACGCCCTCCGATCCGGGAAGTGATCGCTGAAATACTGCGTTCATCATAGGCGACACGCCCGAAGAGTGAGACATCGGCAACAGCGGCAGAACGGATCACTGGTGACACCTGCAGATTCAGCAAAGCAGCTGCTTCGGAGCTGATTGAAACTTCACGAATCCCACCTTCACCGGAGTCTTGCAAAGGAATAAGATCCATTTCACAAATTGGGCAAAGCCCGGCGTTGGGCTGACGAATTTGGGGGTGCATGGAGCAGGTCCAGATTTGAGTGCTCTCACCATCCGTCACGTCTTGTTTGGGTTTCTCGGAGGGCAGACCGAACCACCAGCCCGCAGCGAAGAGCGTGAGCGGCAGCAGGATGGTGAGAAATTTACGAGGCGTCCGGATAAGGGAGCCCAGAACTGATTTGATGCGGGATTTCATAACGGTCTATTTGATGCCTGCGGCGGCGTTGAGGGTGGCAACAGCCTTGCCCAGTTGAGCGCTGTTCTGAGCAAATTGGAGTTGATAGGTCAGCCATTGACGCCAGGTATCGATGACGTTGGTGAAGGTGTCTTTGCCAGCTGCGTAGGAGGTCAGAGTGACTTCGTAGGCTTGCTTGGCATCGGGAATAAGACGGGTTTTAAAGAGGGTTGAAACTTCGCGCGCGGTCTTGGCCCGAAAGTAGGCGTCCTCAACCCGGTAACGGAGATCTGAGCGGGTCGATCCGAGGAGAGCCTGGGTCTCGGCGATGCCGGATTTTGCCTCGCGAATCATGGCGCGCCGAGGTTCCTGCCAGAGTGGGATATTGAATCCTAGGGTTCCAAAAATCTGATCCTCACCATTTGCCGACGGTGCAAGACCGTTCGAAGCCACGGCAGCTCCTTGAACACCAAAGGTGAAGTCCGGGTATTTTTCGAGCTTGGCGCGATTAAGTCGGTGTTTAAACGCAGCGATCTTATTTGCGGCTGAGACCACTTCGGGATGTCGAGTCTCGGCGCGAGCTAGAAGAGATTGGAGATTTTGAGGGAGATCGACCTCGCGACTCGTAGCAAGAGGAAGCGGAGCTCCAGATGGACGGTTGAGAAGTGAATTTAACCTGGCTTTTGCGACACTTTCGACACTTTCGACACTTCGAGCCTCTGCGAGGTCACGGTCGATCTTAGTAATTTCATTTGCGACACGAAGTTGGTCGGCGTGACAACCCTGACTGGCAGCAACCTGTGATTCCACTGATTCTTCAACCACGCGCAAAAGGCGCTGGCTCTCTTGGCTAATACGAATGGTAGTGCCCGCAAGGTAGTAGTCCCACCAAGCGCTGCGAACTTGCTCAGTGAGTTTTAATTCAAAGGCGGCAGCAGCCGCTCGAACAGCAAGAGCCTCCCGTTGAGCCGCTAGGCCAGCTTCACGTCTCTTGCCTGGAAAAGGGATTTTTTGACTCACACCCACAACGGCATCAACACTGCCGGCTGCTGTCTCCGGGAGATTTCCAAGGGCTAGATTAGCCATTGGGTCAGGGAGCGATTCAACCTGAGGAACCTTTGCCTCCAAACGATCTACGCGGTGCCTCAGAGCTTTGAGACGAGGATTGTGCCGAGATGCTAGAGCGGCTAAAGTTTCCGGCCCTGCTTGGGCTGGGATGTGATAGTTCTCAGCTTCCGATCTAGCGATCGCCGCTTTATCCACCTTAACGAGAGGAACATCTCCCCCCGCGTTCGTGGACTGGGAACAGGATGAAAGGAGGGTGACAGCCCCCAAGCTGAGAATTAAAAATTTCATGATCATGGATGTGGGAGAGAAAGCCTAAGCCTCCTCTCCCTTGGTTTGACTTGGCTACTTCTTCAACTTTGCCAGATACTTAGCTGGATCTTTTTTGAACTTGGGCAGGCAACCGTCACAACAAAAGCGGACCTCCGTCCCTTCGTGGGTGATGACGAAAGGCTCGCCCATTGAGCCGAGCTTTTCGCCAGAAACCACGCAGGTATCGAGCGGGTAGCTTGAATCGATTTTCGTTGTTTCAGCATCTGAATCAGCGGGCGGATCGTTCGCTGCCGATTGATCGTCTTTGCAGGAAACAAGAGCGGTAAGAGAAAGGGCGATCAGTATTGGAAGTGTTTTTAATTTCATTAGATTTTTGGGTTAGTTTTTGGTTTTGGAGAAGATTCATCTCCCTAGGAAAGTTGAAGCAGGACTTGCTTCAGATTGGCATACCGTGACGCCCGAAGGACGACCCTGATCACTCAGGAGAAATGCTTACAAGATATGGACACCAAAGCACTAGGCGTCCAAAAAAGGCTCAAGGCAGGCGACACAAAAGGGCCTACCGAGCAGGGCTCTCGATCAAAGTCGAAAGACAGAATGAAGAAGAAGCAGAGAGACACCTCGAGGCGGAGGTGGGGGCCGGATCGGAGAGACTAAAAATTCCGAGGAGGCATGAAAACTTATTGGGGCAGCTGCACCATCGACGACGGGAGGACACGCCATGTCCGGAGTATCAATGGTTAGGTCGAACCAAACCAAATCATCCACATCAAACTGGATCTTCTCTGAGCAATCGTCACAGGGTTCAGAAGGCTCCTCCTTTTGACAGTGTGAGCATTTGCTCTCAACCAGTTCTTCACATCCGCAATCGTTGATGAAAAACTGATCTGTGTGCGCGCAATAAGCGAAAGCTGGTTGCTGAAAAAGCAACAAGGCAATCATCCCGGAAAGGAAAAATAAAGCTGACAGACGGCGGAGCATTACAATGTGAGTAAGATAGAGGGAGACGCTCCTTATTCCATCTATTTTTCAAATGAACGTAAAAAGGTACCGGTCGCCGCTGTGACGTTGGTTTTATTACTGAAACGCACAGAATCAAAGTTACGGGACGTGTCTCCGATGGTGAAAGTGACCTGTGTCATATTTACCGTTGTGCCCTGCGCTTTCACCAGCCTCTTCCCAGCCAAGAGCGTTACCAAGATTTAAATATTAAGCTGAAATGGCGTACCGCCCAAAGCCATCGACTCTAGGCTTTGAGTGTGTTTAATTTCCTTCACCACCCACTGCGGGCGTTGGCGGGTGTTTCGAAATTTTCAAGATCATCGAGGGTCGTTTTATTATTCCATCTCATATCGAGTCCATGAGTTCATCTAAAAAAGACCGTGCGCATACTCTGTTTGAAGTGCTCGTCCGCGAGCATCATAGGATGTTGCTGTCTTATTGACGCAGCTTGGTAAGCAGTCACCAAATTGCGGAGGACCTCGTGCAGCAGTCCTTTATTGTGGCGTGGGATAAGTTCGATGAATACGACACTCATCGAGATTTCGGAACCTGGCTGCGCGGGATCATCCGCTTTGAGTATCTGCACTGGGCGCGCCGCAAAAAAGAGATTCCTCTGGAGGAGGAAATGCTGACGGCCATCGATACCAAGTTCGAGCATTGGCACTCGGATGAACTGCGGAAAGATCTCATAGCAGAGGTGCGGACATGCGTGGAGGCGCTGCCCGAGCCGTTTCATCGCATCGTTCAACTCACCTACTCCCAGGGCTTGAGCAGCCCTGAGGCTGCTGATGCTGAAAAGGTTTCTGAGGGGGCATTGCGGAAGCGCCTCCAGCGTGCTCGCGAGAAAGTTGCAGAATGCCTCCGGGATAGATTAGTATTATTTAAAGGCCAATGAGCACGGAACCCAAATTGGACAAAGCAGAGGATGCCGCCTTTGAAGGCTTGCTCCACGAATCACTCCGCATCAGCGAAGAGTGCGACGAGGATTTCGTGGCGAAAGTGATGGACCCGCTGGCTCGCCGCAATCGATCGGTGGGGGAAAAGGTCATCGCTTACCGTTTCGCGATCGCAGTAGCGGCCTGCTTTGCGGTGGCTGCTCTTATCTTTTTTTTCCAGCCTTCCGAACCCGCTGTCATTGCCGTCTTGCAGGAATCTAAGGGAGAAATCTTGGTCGTTCGGGATGGCAATATCCTAGAGCTTTCAGATGGCGAGTCTCTTCGCAAAGGGGATCGGATCCGCTGCCTTGCCGCTGCCAGCGCGGTTGTCCGCTATGCCGATGGAAGTAAATTGGAGCTGACAGGAGCTGAGTGTTTTCTGGATATCGGAGATGATGGTCAGAAATCGGTCGATCTGGCATCCGGAGTCGCCTTCTGCTCAATTTCCCCTCAGCCGGAGGGTTCCCCTCTCCTTTTCGAAACTCCGCACGGTTCCGGTGAAGTCCTCGGGACAGTGTTTCAGGTTCAGGTCAAGCAGGAGGTCACCCGGCTCCAGACCGTGCATGGTAAGGTTCGGATCCGGAATCGGGAAGAGTCTTGGGTCGCGGTGAATCAAGGTTACGTTGTCTTAATAAAGCCCAAGGGATCACTGGTCGCTGAGAGTCTGGATTCAGGCCATTACGATCCGGGGGACATCGTCTGGTCGCAGGATTTCGGAGAACAATATGGCGACGACGCAGACCTCGAGGGCGAGCAGGTTGAACTCACCGAAAATGAGCAGACACTTCACGTGATGCGTTCGCGGGATGCCACAAATATCGGCCCGGACTGGCCTCCAGAAGAGTGGATCAGCATTGAATTATTCTCCCGCAAAGCACTCTTCCCGAGCAGCGAAGATATGGAGATCGTCCTGCGCCTTCGTTCTGAAAAGGAAGGAGAAATGTGGGTCACGCTCATCCCCGAGAACCCTCTTTTTAAAGGTGAACACGTCATTTCGCAGAAGCACCTCCTCACCACCGAATGGTCGGAAGTTGTTCTGAAGTTGAGTGAATTCGAGACCTTCAAGAACTCACGAGAAGCCACCTCAGGACTCTCGATCCGCGCCCTTTCCGTCTGGGGCCTCGGTAGCGGGGAAGTCCTCCTCGACCGGGTGATCGTGCGCCGCGCGTTCTCGAAGAAGTTGTAACATCGATCAATAGGAAGCCTAGGTCGTAGAGCCCTTTTTTGAGGGTTTTGAGAAAAGTTTCATTCTTTTGTCACGATTGTCCGGGGAGATGGCGATTGATGGTATGAACCTAAAAACATTGTGCCTGACGGTATGTCTCGCCGCGATGGCTCTTCCAGCGAAGGCCCTGCTCACCGAGGATGTGACCGCAGTCACGATTGATTCTCCGGCCTTCATCCTCGACAGCGATCTCACCGATGCTGATTCGGCAACCTTGAGAAACGGTCTCTCAACGGACGTGGCAGTGGAGATTGGTCGTGGTAGTTTCTCTGATCCCACCATCAATCATGACTACCGGGTCATCTATCAAGTCTTCGATAAGGATGGGAATGCCTTGAGCCTCAATAATTCGATTGTCGGTCAGCCGACTGCTGGAGCCGGACCTTCCTTTCGGGTCTCCAGATCAGGGTTCAACCTTTTCCCTTTCTTCTCAACCGAGCAGGTCTATCCAGATCCCTTGGCGACTCTGGGGAATAAGGATCCTTATCGGGTCATCGCATCTCTGCAGAAGCGGCCCGATGCATCCGCCGCGTGGTCAAATTTGGCGGGTTCGGATTTCACAAGTCCGCCCGCTCTCGCTCATCATTTCACCGAAACAGTTTCGGGCGATGCCGAGTATAATATCAAAGCGGTCGTTTCGAATCTGAGCTGGGACCGGAAGCACGCTTTGCAGACCAACCCGGGGCTAGATTCTTTTGTCGCTTCCATCAATGCGAACTTTGCCCGGTATGATAACTGGGATGATGCCATCGGGTTGATCACGACAACTGCCGAATTTGATTTCGACCTGATCGAGAGTTCCACCGGGATTTCAATTCCGCTCGAAAACGATGGCGTGACCCAACGCTCGCTTGAGATGCCGAGCCACGCACTCGATGGCTTTGACAAAACACCGTCCTTCCAAAGCATCTCGCAAGTCGTAGTGATCAAGCCGCTGACCCAGTTGAAATCGGGATCAGAATTGTATGTCCTCCTCTGCACGGTCAGGCATCGCGAAGTGCCTCTCGGGCCACAGGAGAACGATGCGGTCTGCGAATTAGCAGAGACCGGGCTTCTACACTTTAATGGCAATCTTTCCTTTGGCTCGATCGCCACCACTTTCACTGCTCTTGGAAATATCCCCAACTACGGAATCTCCGCGCCGACCTCTGTTCTCACCTCCATCCGGGTACCCTCGGGGTCCGGCGTCATTCCTGCTGCGGCTCCCTATGTTTTTGGCCAAAACCAGCTCCTTCAAGTCACGCTCTTTGACAACGGAAACGCGGCTCTTCTCGCGGGGAGTGAAAGCGTGTTCCTTCCCGCTGCTCCCTCTGACCCGGTAGTCCACACCGTCAATGGCCTGACTTATCAATACGGTCCTGTCACTTTGGGAACGAGCGGAATTTCCACCAACAGCATCCAAGTAAAGCTTCCCCAAGGCCTGATTTATTTACCGGATACCACGGTTTCTTCTCATCATGGTGAATCTCAGATCACCCATTCAGGAGCCATCCCGCTGGCCGCGACGCTCAATATCCTTTCCGATGTCTCGGTGCCACTGGGAGCAAATGCCGGGCTGGTTGACGAATCCCAGCCGCTACTTTTTGGCACGGGCGAGGTCGTGATTGATCCCGCAGGGGAGCTTGAGTTTAAGAGCGTTTCCAATGCTCGTTATATCCACCAGGCTGCCTTCGATTTACTGGAATCAAATTTGGGGAACGGATTGATCGAGCAGACCAATGATGATGGCTTGGAGTTGATGGATCGTGCTTCGAACGACCGCTATTATCGAAGAGTGATCGGCGTCAATGGCTCGCAGGTCATTGCTCGGTCCGCCAGTGACAAATCCTCCCGCATCAGTGTCAGCATCGATGTCGCAGCCTCGAAATTCCAGACCCATTTCCCGACATACGTCAGCGTTGATTGGCAAGCCGACTCCACGGTTTTGATTGCCAACGGCATGACGGTGGGATCGGCCTTGGAGAATATCTCTACCCTCGAACTCTCCTACCACCAAACTTGCCCGGGCGCGGGTGACCCCTGCGCCAACGATGCTGCGAAGAAGAAACTCAACGTTGAACTCGATGCCGATCTCCTCAAGCACACTCCCACCGGCGGACTTTTTGCGACCGGAATTTTGAACAATTTGGAACCCCTAGCTTGGGGTGCCCGCGGCAATACCCTGGGAGCGATTGATCCCAATTTTCCCTACGCCCACCGATCCAGCGACATGAAAAACACCGAGTTTTTTATGCCGGGTTATCAGCTCTACGCTGAGGACAATCTCCTTCTCAATACAGCCCCTTATCTTTCGGCCGGTGGCGATTACGCACCCGGCGCGCTCCTCCTTACCGGGTTTAATTCCGATCCTGGTAAGCCCAAACTTCATCAGCCCACCGGCAGTGAATATGTGAAAGGCGGGGGCTCCTACCCGGGCCTCAATTTCACCACGACTGGTCCCAATCAAATGGGAGCCTCACGACTGGGCGGAGCGCCCACCGACTTCGACTATGCCCTCCTCGATCAAGGGGCCACGAAATATTACACACGTTGCGCCGGGATCTTCGGGCGACAAGTTGCGGTCGATGGCTCGTTCGACGGCAGTCTCACCATCTACGACTATGATTTTGAATTCACCTCCTTCCAGCTTTCCTTCATCGCCTCCGAGCAGAAAGATTCCTGGGTCAATGGAGCCCTGGCAGTAAGCGGACACTCGGATTTCACGCAGAGTTTCTTAGGCCTCAATCTCACTTGCCTCGGCGAGCTGGGCGACGCGGAACTCGATCCTGAAGATCAATCGGTAAAAAATCTCGTCTACTGGAATTCTACTTTCGAGGCGAAGTCGCTACGCTTTGAGACCACTCGGGTCACCAATCTCGGTGTCTGCCCCGTCATTTACAGTGGAGCCCTCACGATGGGCGTGAAAACGCAGGTCGCTCACATTTCGCAGCCTTTATATGGCACCTTTGCTTTCAATGCCACTGACGGAAACCTCCTCACCCAGACAAGTGGCGCTGCCATCGGGGTCGATAGTGAACTGGGCCTTCCGTCTAACATTCCCATGGCTGGCCCTGGTGATGACTACTCGCTCGTTCCCGTCGGTAAGCTGCGCTACTCCAACCCGGATGAAGCTGGAGCTACCCCTGGTCAACCCGGTGGATTTGTGAGCTTCGCCGCGACGATCAACGTCCCGTATTTCCGTGATCTCCAGGTCCACGTCATGACCTCTGCCAATGGCATCCTGGTGCCACCTTCTACGACTCCGCCCTCGCCTCCGCTCTACCTCGCTCCGGGTTGGGATTCGACTGGCCAGACCTTTTTCAACAGCATCGCTTTTGATCCAAATCATGCCTCATGGCCAACGGCTGAAATCGCACTGAACGAATATCAGTCGCCTGAGCCCACGACCTCGCCCACCTTTCTCATCAAGGCCGAACAGGATCTCTTTGGAGTCATCCCGCTGAGTTACCCCCTCCGCTGGACCGATGGCACCCGCCACTTCGAGTCGATGAATCCAGAGCAGGATGAACTCTTCGTCCTCGATGTTGAACACCAGATCGACTACCTCGACGCCGATGCCACCAAGGTCTCATTTGGAGCAAAATATGATGGCAACCTTCCGGAGATCAGTCTTTCCAGCTTACTCAATGATCAGATTGATGAAGCTAGCGAAGCTGTCTCAGATGCCATCGGCGCGCCTTTGAAAAACGCCCTTGATCAAGCCTTCAATAGCTTTGAAAAATTCCTCGCGGATTCCCTCGATGAGGTGATCGCCCCAGTCATCCATACTGCGGCGGAGAACGTCATCTTCCCCTTATATGATGACCTATATGATGCCTATCAGATCGTCCGTACCAACGGCGGAACTTGGGCTGATTTCGAGGCCCAATTGAATGCCCTCGTGGCTGCCCAAATTCATGATACCGGCGCACCGCTAGCGCCCACCGTATTGCGAAATGAACTCATGAAGCTCTCGAATGTCGCTGGCGATGCAGCTTCGATCACCGCCGGTCTCAAGGAAGCTCTGCAGGAGATGATCACCGGTCTGGATATCCTCGTAAATGAAGTCGAGGTAGAGGGCGGCGAGGCCCAATTCCGCCCTGATGCTCTCATCCCGATCAATGCCAGCAACCCGGCCCTTCCGGGGATTCTCCTTCAGGGGGCCAATGGCGACTTTACGATCATCGAGAAGCTCGTGAAATCTCTCCTTGAAAACGTCTCCCAGCCCGAGGTCAGGGCCATCATCGGCCCCATCTTAAATGACCTCGCCTCGGAACTCTCCACCGAGCTGAGTGCGGCGCTTGAAAACCAGAAGAGCAAGCTCATCAGACTCGCCATCGTCGGTCTGGAATTGCGCACGGTCTTGAAGGATATTTATGACATTGTCGATGGATCCTCTGGCTTCATCAATGACTTCCAAACCCTAGTCGACCAAGCAGCCACTGACGTAGATGGCTTCCAAAAAATCATGGCGAAGCCCGCCACCCGAATCATTAACTTCTTCAATGACCTGGCTCAGCAAAATGGCATCAATATCGCCACCGGAACGGACCGGATCGACGAGTCGTTAGACCTCTTCGAAGAGTTCGATAAAGACGCCTTCGTCACCACCATCAAGACCGAACTCAGGGACGCTCTCTTGGAGTCCAAGCTGATGCAGCAGTTCAAGTATCTGATGCGACAAACTCTCTATGATGTTCAGTCGAAATTCGAACAAGTCACTTCCATCGTGCTCGCTCAGGTTAACACCATCATGAAGGAATTAATCTCCGAAACAGTCGGTACGCTTGAGGATAAGATCAATCCCCTCCTTGGCAAGCTGGAGAAATATATGGGAGTGGAACCAGTCAAGGGCTACGCCGAGTTCAATGGTGATTCTCTGCGTAAAATCCGACTCGATACGAGCATGCAAGTCAAGATCCCGGACGAGATGCAGCTCGATGTCTTTCTCGAAATTTGCAGCTACACCTCCCAGGATGAAAACGCCTGTTTAGGAGAAGGTGACAAGTCGGTCGAGGTCACGGTGGGGGCGCTCGATGTCCCTGTCGATTGGATCTCCGATGGACTCAAAGCGAACCTCAATGTGAAGATGTCACTCAAAGACGAGGGGTCCGGTCTGAGGCCTCACGGAGTCGGCGGCTCCTTCGAAGTGACCGATGGCACAATCGACTTTCAGTCCTTCAAAATCACTTGTCTCAAGGCCACCATCGCCGCTGGTCTCGATGAGTGTTACCTCGGAGCACGGGCCTGCGGGGTTTTCGATTCCTACGAAATGTCGGTCGGGGTCTTCTTCGGAAAAACCTGCACCACCGCTCCGCTCATCCTCGTCGATTCCGATGTTGGGAACCTTTTCAATACCGATAATCTGCCGCTGACTGGGGTCTATGTTTACGGCGAAGTCTGGCTACCCATCTCGGAGATTGTCTTGGGAATCCCGGCCTCCTGTCTCTTCAATATTTCCGCCGGAGTGGGAACGGGCATTGGCTTCTTTGCAGATGGTTCCGCCTCGCCAGTCTTCGTCGGTAAGATGTTCGCCGGAGTCTCCGGCGAGGCACTGTGCGTCGTCTCCATCAAAGGCGAAGTTACCATGGTCGGCATCGTTCAAGACGGCTCGTTTTCCGCCACCGGAATCGGCAAGCTCAAGGGCAAGGCCGGCTCGTGTCCCTTCTGTCTCAAATTCAGCACCTCGGCCAAAATCTCCTACAAAAACGGTGATTGGGATCTCGATTATTAATCACCAAACCTTCTTCTCATTATGAAACATCTCGCAGTTCTTTTCTTCCTTTCTCTCGTTGCTCCGCTCCTCGGGCAAACGGTCGATCCACTCGTTTACACCGTCGGAAAGGTCTTCCCAGGCGCGACCCATCATCACGCCTACGTCCTCTGGCAACCGGGGGATCCCTCGGCGACCTTTGGCAAGGAATTCGCAATTTATCGCAAAGATGGAGATTCAAATTCCAACGATCCCTATCTCCTCCTCGGTCGCACCAAACTCCAAACCGGCCCCGGCGCCATTCATGCCCTTTTGAAACTGGGCGGTCGCTTTGATCACAATGCCGAACGGGTCGGGGACCGCATCAATACTCTCTACGCCGAGTCGCTCAACGAGCCCGGTTCCCAGCCCCCTCCCCCTGCCATCCCGACAATGGCCGAGGCTAAAAAACTGGCCCATCTCTTGAAGCTCGCGGCCACCGACCTCAAGATTCTTGAGCGCCTTTCCTTCCTCGGGCGGGCCCACCCCGGCGTGTATCTTTCGCTCGGCCACGCCTTCTCGGTCAAGACCACCGCCACCGCTGTGCAGACCTATGAAGTTCGCGAAATCGATGGCAATGACAGCGACCTCCGCGTCGTCGGGCGGGTCACTCTCGACTCCGCAAACTCCGTTCCCTTGCCCCGAACCTCGAGACCCTTCGAGGTCTTCTATCAGCCAAAAGTGGAGCACCAGGAAGTCGCTTCTCCTCGCAATCACCTCGTCACCCGGCAGCGCTGGGGCATTCCCAATGAGCTGCGTCGGCAGCTCCCGCACACCTTCGGCTTCAATCTCTATCGTGTCAAAGAAAGCACCGCCATCGCTCAGGGGTGGCACCTTTCAGGCACCTTTCCCGACACCCTTATTCTGGAAAATTTAGTCCAATCTTCGCTCGCTCAAGAAGACCCCGCCGCCAAGCGGGTCAACACCCTTCCTCTCATCGCTGGCACACTCATGACAGAGACGGAAGCCGCCAACACGACCGCTGATTCCGAAACCTTCTTCGCCCATGACGACAACAATCCGCCCACCAAGCCCTTCACAAACGGTGAGGCCTTCTACTACTTCGTGGCGGCCCGAGACATCGCCGGATATCCCGGTTCCATTTCGGAAGGAACCCGCGTCATCCTCTGCGACCGACTCCCGCCCACCGCGCCGTCAATCGAGTCGGTCACCAATGTTTTTAAGACCGCGTCCGCGGCTGCTCTTTCCGAACTCAAAGGAAATCAGCATCTCCGCATTCGCATCCGCCAGAATCCAGAATCACCCATAAAAGACGCTGCCAAAAAATACTACATCTACCGCTGGTCGGAGCATACCGAGCACCTCTCACTGGGAGGAAATCCCAATACAAACTTGGTCGGAATCGTGGACCATCTCCCGGGGCAGAGCTTCGTCGATTTTGATGACAACGGAGTAGGCGCGCCGAAAGTCACGCCTACCAATAGCACGGAGTTCGGACGGACTTGGTGGTATACCGTCCGCGCCGAAGATGACGCTGCGTGCATGCCAAAAAACCTTTCCCCTCATTCGCCGCCAGGATTCGGAGTGCTTCGCGACCGAGTCGGCCCGCTCAAGCCGAGCGGCTTTGTGACCCGCTGCCGCTATCTTCCCCAAGTCATCTGCGATGAGAACATTCAGCTGGAGTCTCCCCTCGCACTTGGGCTATCGGCTGATTTTGAGGGTTTCGTGGCCCGCTTCGTCCGAGAAAGCTCCATGGTCGCGAGCTTCGATTTCGAAGTGATCGACGAAAACAAGAATCCCGTCGAACTTCTTTTCAAGACCAGCCGCTTCTTCCAGCTGACTAGTTCCATAGACGTTTCCATTCCGATCGATTTCGTAAAGAAGCCAGATTTGATCCTCCGCGTGAGAGCGCGTTTGTCAAACGGTGTTGTCAGTGGCTGGGTGACCTGCCCGCTCGGATCGATCAGCAATTCCAGTGGACTCATCCCTGTCGCGGAAACTCGTATAAGAAGTCTCGAACGCTGCACCCCCGTGACGGGGCCACCGGGATCCACGCCCGATCCCCACGATGTCGTCGGACCGGGTGATGTCATCGTGGGCCCCACTCTCACTGGCACCCTTCCGCTCGACACCCACGAATTCCGCTTCTATCGCCGGGTCGGAGATGACGGTGCCTTTGAATTACTCTTCCGCGGCTCCGGCTCTGCCTTGCCAGCCAGTCTTCCGGGAAATGTCTCCATGATTGATCCTGCTCCGCCCACCGAGTGTGATACCGAGGTTTGCTACTTCCTCCAGGTCTTTGACCAAAATGGTAACTCCGGTGCTCGCACCAAAATCGGTTGCGTCACCATGAAAAATGGCGACCTAGGCGTGCCCATGGTTTCCGCCCCCACTTCCCTCATCGAGAGCGGAGGAAAGGCACAGCTTCGGCTCAAGTGGTTCTGCGACCCAGTCGGAGTCGAGCGCTTCGAAATCTGGTGCGCCTCCTCAACCCAGGCTGATCCCGAGGTGGAGTCTCTCCTCATCGGTTCGAAACTCGACACCCTCGATAGCGCCATCGTCGCTGGCAGTGATTCAGATTCGCCCCTGACATTCTGCGGCTATCAAACGGTCACCCGGGAATCCGGAAAGCTCGGAAGCGGTGCTCAATTCAGCGCCACCCTGAGCGTGCCCGCAGGACAGGAACTGACCTTCGCCGTGCGAGCGGTGGGGAAAGGCAGTTATCAAAATCCCCCTATCAATGACCTCGCCCGCCCGATTGGTCCCTTCTCCAATACCGTAACCGCCACCTGGTCGACCCCTGATCTCGATCCTCAGCAAGTCATTCCCTGGCCCGCCCTCGGCGTTCCCGGCGCCTCTGATCAATCGCTGCAAGTGGCCCATTACCAAGCGGGCGAGGGACCGTTTTTCGCCCTGCCCCTGCCGAATACCGATACCAAGTCATCCGCCATTTTGATGGGTGCCTTCAACGCCACTAGAAACGCAACCACTATCCCCCAAACCGTGGATCCTCTTTCGTTCTTCTTCACATTCCGCGAGCAAAACATCCACCCCGTCGCGCTGGATAGTCGCAAGGCGATCTACCCCTTCGTCATCTACCGTCACCAGGTTTCCAGCACCACCTACCCCAATGCCGTTGCCAATCTCATCCAGGTTTCCCCCTTGATCGATCGCATCAGCTACGGCGATCAGGCGGACGGCGAACGAGTCCTCAGAGATCCCTTCTTCCGTCTTATCGACATCCCTCGAATCATCCCCAATCAGGGCATCTATGACCTCCCAGTCGGCGGCACCTTCTCGCGAACTCTTACGGATACCGTACTCGGAAGCATCCAAAAAAATCCCGACGTCCCTTACTATCGTGACTTCAACAGCCTCATGTTCTGGGTCGATCCCATGCCGATTACCAAGGGGGCAAACTACCAATATCTCATCGTTCATTTCACCGATCGCGGTGAGATCGATCGTGTCATTCCAACCAATATCGTGGAACACTAATGAAAACACTTCTCACCTCACTCCTCGCGGCTCTCGCCGTCCAAGCCGCTCCGACTCTGTATCTCGACGAGGAAATCCAGCTCCCCCTGGAATCGCAATCTGCCGTCGCTCTCATCGACCGGGAGACCGGACAGGTCAGGATCATCGAGGTCAATGCCTCTGACCAAATCGTGACTACTCTTCCGGCGCACAGTGAACTTCCGAATATCACCGGAGCCACTGCAGGGTTCCTGAGTGGCGGGCAGGAAAGCATTGTGCTCACTTCCGCTCTCTCGAATCGGCTTGCCGTTCTGAATACCGTGACCTCGGTCGCCACTCCTAGATTCGGTGAAATGACCGGCCCCCAATCTGTCGCCTTGGTCACAAGGCTCGGTGGCGGTTCTCGTGAACTCTTGATCGCACACGCCAATATCGAAGGTCGCGATGCTCTCGCCCTCCATCAGGATCCCATTAGTTCTTTCTCATTCCTCGATGACGTCACTGACCTGAACCCCATGTCTCCGCTGCAGTCGCTCTACAATGATCCCTCAAGTGATCGCTACGCCGTCAGTATTTCCAACACCGGCACCTCGGCGGAACTCCTCTACCTTTATAGAAGAAACAACGGTCGAATCAGAGAAGGTTTCGAGGGAAATTTCCCAAGCGCTTCTTTGTTGGCCACTAATATCCGAAGAGATGACAACAAGCTCATGATCGCCACCTATCGTGAGGGAACTGCCAAAATTACGCTGTCACCAGTCGACTTCCCCTTCAATCTTGCCACCACCGTGGATCGGACTTTGCCAAAAACTGTCAAGACCCTCTTCACAGCCTCCGGTGCCGGACTGGCGAGCGGGCTTCTCGCAACTTACCTCGATGGGACTGCCGAATACTTTAAGATTGATGCCGCAAACAATCTGACCTCGGTGCAAATTTTTTCACCATCCGGTGCCAACCCCATCCGGAGTCTCCTTCCCGTTCCCGGGCGCGGACTCATCGTCCTCTCAGGACCGACCGGACTTCCCTCCAATCGGTCAGACTTTCACACTTGGAATGGCACCGAATTCACCCTCGCTGATTCCAGTGCTCTCCCTGCTCTCAGCTCCGCGCTCCCCGATTTTGCAACCCTCTTCTGGTTCTCCGCCGAGCCGCTCGTTAATCCCACCGCAGCTCTGCTTCAGCTCGATAGCAGCCCGGACTGGACCAGTAAATCTGCCTCCGCTCCCATACCGGCAAATGTCCTCGTCGAGACCTATGGTGATTCGGTGACCGGACTCGACAATCCCACCCCCCCCCATCCCCCCCCTATTTGGACAAATCCAAATCAGTTTCCCCAATGCACCAACCACGCTGATGCATTCGTAACGAATCCATCAAACCCCTTTACCCTATCCCCTAATCAGGGACCTGCAGATATCCAGGAAATGGGACCCCCAAGTGGGACCTGCTTAAATCCCCAAAACAATCCACCAAACCCCCTCCCCCTTACCCCTAACCAGGGAGCTACACCTATTTAGACCGTGGGCACGCAAGTACACCTATGGTGGTCACACGATTCACTCTCCCCCTCACAGTGTTTTGTGTGTGCATTTGCAAGCACTTGTGCCTGTGTTCAACACCTACACCCAAGAATATTCCCGCTGTACGCATGCACTCAAATAGTATTATTCGCTTTATGTGTCTGTGCAATTACATGGTTTCTATATGGTGCAGTGTGCGCTGTGAGTTTTGTGGATGCTACATGGCATGCATACAACCCAACCATAGTGCATTTTCTTATTCATTCTGCCTACAAACTTCCAGGTGACATGGTAGTACCCTTCGTTGATACCACAATGTCCACAGATGGAGCCTAAGACACGATAAGATCACAAGCTGTAGAAGGTAGAAACATTGGATACTACAATGTCCTACAAAGAACAAAAACATGTAGATGATGCAACGCCAGAATAATCAATCCCAAGATTTATTTTAGATCCTATTCCAATAGACAACACCGAATTCCTCCCATCTTGCGAAGAAACACTATACTGTAGGATATAAGACTAGAAACATCGAAACATCCAAACAGCACCCCTTTATCTATAACTTTTGCACATACACTCAGCAATCAAACTACTTACTTCAAGAACTCGTGGTACTTCAAGATGATCTTTTACTTCCAGTTGTTCCATAGACAACCTACACTTCCAAAAACTTTGAATTCCGGATATCATTAGACGTCCTTCTCTTCAAGGTGCTCTGTAACTTCTAGATGCCAAAAGGGCAGCCTCTTTTCCAGGTCATTTTTCCACCTGTCATGAAGACAACATTCACTTCAAGTTCTCATCTAAAAATAATAAAGTTTGGGGTGGTTTACTACATCCAGTTCACGTCAGGACGACTTCTAAATCCAGACAGTCTTTTCCATTTCTCAAAAATATGAAAAGACAAGCTTCCAGAACTACTTATCCTAACTGCTAAATTGGCAACTAATTAAACCTAAGTGTGGTCCTTAACTCACAACTGTGAACTCCACATCTACAAGTTCCACATTTGCCAATATAATATTCAGACTTCAAATTGAGAAACAGTCTCATAGAAACTCAAGATGAATAACAACACACCAGAAGGATAACAACAGTAATACCTTCAAGCTTCATTTTAGACAACACATAAGAAAAACCTTGACCAAATAGGGAGCTAATATTAAAGGTTCAAACAATCTATTAATCACCTAAACATTGATCAACCTTTTATACTTGATTCTATGCATTTATTTTACCGAATCTCTTTCTTTATTTTAAGCTTTTATTCTCTAACATTTATCAGGTAAGCTACCTCGTTATGTTTGCCTACATATCCGTGGCTTTGGGAGATTCAAATATTTCATCGTCTTTCTACCTTTCATCCAAGGTGGGTGTCGGACTAATGTTTGAGTATTTGTACGTGTGGTTTACTTTCACTGCCTCTTATTTATGGATCCTGGTAATTAACTGGTCATTATTCTACATCATATCTTTCCTTCAGGGCTTGAGATGTTTAAGAGAAGTCCTCCGAGAAGGAGAGATGTATATAAACACAGTAAAAACAGTGAAAAACCCTGAAAACATGGATAATCTTTATTGCATACTCCATTCTCTCATGAATGCTGTTCAAAATGAAACTGGAGAAAAAAACTTATCTAATTTCTTTTTAGATGGGAGGTGGACTAAATTTCTCCGCCCCACGTTTCCTTG
>JAVCKV010093526.1:0-20717 GCA_032274145.1 Herpochondria borealis | reverse complement strand
CCTCTTTCCAGCGTCCGATCCGTGTTTGATGAGGCCATTACACCTCTAAAGACAAATCGTGATTGTTGCGACTATGGTAAAACCAGCGCATTCGGGAATTGGGGGCCGGGTTGAGGGAATGGAATCTTGAATGATAATCGTGTTTTCAAGCCTCTTGGTGGAACCAGGTGTCTGGGACGCTCACAGGCTCCTACAGAATCTTGTCTACAAACCTACGTACCTTGTCAAGCTGCGCAGTTTTGGAAGAGTTCGAGGCTCTTGCAAGGCCACTTTTAGATTCCGAGTCTACGAAAGGGCACAGTGTGTCGCCAAGAGACAGTACGATGTTACTACAGTAATGATGGTGTGGACGCATGCCCAGAGGCATAAATACGTGGTCAAGACGGGGCATCACCCCCACATGGTCTTGGCTACCTGGCAGAACGTGACCAAAGATGTAGGCCTCGGGACTACCTTACGAGTCAGTCACGGAGACAGCACTCTTTGGTCCTCTAGTCTTAGATGTTTATCGGTTAGACGATGTTTCAATCGAATTGCAATAAGGGCATGGTATCACAACATCGTGTAATCTAATTAAGTAGGTTGCGTTGGTTCCAAAGGAACTGGCATTACACGACTTACTAACCGGCGGCCCTGTCTAAATTTTCAACAAGAAGAACCAGCGTTCCAAATGAATCACCTCAACAGTGTGTGGTTCTGCTGCCGCGACTGACACACTTCAACCAGACTTGCAACTACTCAACTCTTCTTGTCTCACATTCAATCCCACGTGCTGCGCCGCGGGTGTGTGGGTGACCAGCAGATGACTCCATCCACTAGTTCTTCTTTTAGAAACGTCGTAGTGGAGAGTAAGTATAATTCACCAAAGGGGACGAGCTGGCTATCATCTATTGGCAGCCCTTCTTTTCTTGATGAGGAATGCCAACTGTTCCAAGATATTGTTGCAGTATCTGCTAGTAGTTGCTTCTCGAAACTGGAGCACAAGCATGATGTACTACTGCCTGGGTGGTCATCCACTTCCAAAATTGACCCATGATGGTCCAATTTGGTCCACTTGCTCTCGAAGATTTGCAATTAGCTTGCTTTACATGCTCTGTGCAAGCTCTACCCCAGAGGACTCACTCTAGTAGTAGTACACGCTAGATTGGCTGCCTTTGGACCGTCACAGCTCCGAGGTATCTTTTTGACGACGATAACGAGATTTTTTTTAAATGCATCTTGACATGGAATCGTTCCACATGTCTCCACCTCACATGAGGCGCCCTTCGTCCATACCTTCGGGACTAGGGGCATGAGAAGGTAAGGAGCAACTCAACAACCGACGGTTCATTTTCGTAAGAAGCAGAGAAGCCCACATTTGAAAATGCTCGTTGTGTGGCTCATGATCGTGCCGACCCATCGTCGTCTAAGGTTTCATTTGAACATATCATATCAGGAGGGGTCGCTCATCAAAGGTGTCATGAAGAAGAAAAAAACGATGCCAGCGATGATAGTGCCGACAGGGACGACCCAGCGACACAAACCTAATCAGCAGGAGAGGAAAGTCGTCGGAGGTTGCCGTCACTCGTGTGGTGCGTGGTCATCGTAGCATCATGCGCAGGTTTTGTTCTAGATGAAGATGTGTCAGACGACAGAAAGGTTTAGCCGCAAAGTCAGTTGTGGGCGATGGGGACGAAGAGCAAGTCCAAATACCAGAATCATGATGGACTCTGTTTGAAGTGGACGAAGCCGCTATAATTGGAATTCTCTTAGCTTGAATAACTTCTATAGTTCCAGTTGTACCATGTTTTGAATACACGAATTGAGCATGCCTGTTGCTTCCAAGGTCCGCAGTGATCACATTAGGGTCGCCGACAGATGCGTCGAAACGTCGTCAGCACGTCACATCGTGTGTCGTGAGATGTCTCTCACCTCACAACTCAACCACACTGACTCATCATGGTCACTCATCATGATAAAAAACATTAGGATAATAGAGAATGATGCCTGTAACGTTTCAGCCGTGAATTCCGTGATCTGACCATTCACTGGTAGTGACCATTGGTCAGGTGGACCAAGGCTCAAATTTCCGAAAAAAATCGGGTCGGGGCTGGCACGAGCTTGGCACGAGTACATTGATTCTGAACCTCCGGAGCTGGGTTCGGCCTGTAGACTTGATGGTACCAGATTATGCTAACACCACATTGGCCAACGTTTAATGTTGCGCTCTGAAGGGTGCAATAATGTCTCGAGATGGACCAGATGGTCCATTGAAGATAGCACCACCTCCGATCTTCAGATTTTTCAGCGCCTCAGTTGGATCTTTCCGCACCTCCGTGGCCAATTTTTGGATCTTTCCGCACCTCTGCTACATGTATTGTTGTGACCTGCCTTCCTATGCTACCTGCAGTACTACAGTACGTCACATCTTGTTCCGCCGCTTTTGATCTTGCATAGGGGTTCTCGTTCACAAGCCAGAGACGTTCTTTCCAGCTGTGTGCATGTCATTTTTCATTTTCATTGGCCAATGATCTTGAGGTATTCTCATCTGACGCAAATCTAGCTCTTTTTATTGGTGGATAAGTAACCAGATTTTAAGGTTCGTTGAGTTTTAGATCTTTTGATTGGTGGAAAAGCAACCCAGCAATCTGGAAATCATCGCGCATCGCATCGTGTCACATTTTCTCTGTGGTAGGTCTACGGTATCTCTTGGCACTACTTGGAGCACGGAGGTGTTTTTGGAGTACGCCATCTTGCAAACGATCAAAGAGGAGGAGATGCGGAGTGGGCAACGCAACTTCTAACCGATTGGCGAAAGCGGCGAATCTCGCTCGCGTATATCTATCGAACTGTACTATTATTATTAGACAGAACCATTTGACGAACCTATGTTGATAATGGTCGCGTTTCATTATGTTACAGACCACACACCTGCTTCTTTTGCCTCGCGAAGAGCAGCATCGACGTGCTGTTTGCTGGGCTAAAGTCGCACGATACACCAGGGTTCACAGTTGCACAGTCGCGAGCGTGATACAGTTGAGAGTGCTTGTCGAAAAAGCGCATCTGAGCTCCAGGCCACCCCAAAAGCAAGAAAACAGCTTCGCGCTGGGGGATTGGAACAACCACTTTAATCCTGTTGCTTGCCTTCGTGAATTTGTGTGTACATGAATCAACCAAGCGTCAATCGCAGGGCTAGATTAGACAAATCTTCTAAAGAACACGGTCTTCGTTATCCCGTGATGGAACTGTGTAGTCCAAGCAACTTTGGATCTTGTTCTTGTTAACATGAGGTGGCCTAGGCTGTCATCGCTCTTCTTCTATAGAAAGTATCTTGTGATGGTGCCCCTTTTCTTAAGCCTCGCGTGCTCGGCTCGACTCATCATTTCTGCGCGAAATCCGCCCACACAACCCAACCTGCTCTCTAATAGTACATGCAGAATGCCATCAGAAAAGGGCTTATGTAATTTTCGTCAATAATCTGATGGCGGCTAACCGGCTGACATCGCTCTCCTCTAGAGTATCCCGTGATGGAACTATAATGTATCCGATGCTGAAACTGAATGACCCATGCAACTTTCGGTCTTGTTCTCGTCACTTGTTGCGGTTTCTCACAAAATTGTATTTGAATCGAACCCCACGATTATGAGCAACCACACCTCTTACGGAGAAAGTCGTGCTAAGCGTTTCGAGCGTCTGCAGATTAAGTTTCATCAGCTCGCAATACGCCAAAAGAGTGTTGAGAAGGCTGCGCTGGAGCCAGCGGAAGAAAAGAGCGGCATCTTCGTCGATCATGGCAAAACGTTGAGAGATCAGGTGATGCTTCGAAGGGAATCAAATCCTTACAGCAGCATTGAAAATTTCCTGGAAATGTTTGCTTGGTCGTTACAAGAAGATGAAGATGAAACAACAGATGTGACACCAAACCCAAATCAGCGATCCCGTCCCCGAAGTGCAAAGCTCATGTTGGAAATGTTCGTCTGGTATAATGGGTTTGTCAAGGAAGAAGAGCATGTTGAGGAGGATTATGGGGAATGTGTGCTCCCTCCACTGATGGAGGAGGATGAGGAGAACGCGGAGAAGGAGGAGAGGGGTGAGGAGAACGCGGAGGAAAGAGAGGAGGAGGAGGAGAATACCACCAAACCCAATAAGCGCTGTGCGACTGGTGGACGACGTGGAAGGAGACGCAGGAGAAGCAGAAGGAGAGGTAGAGGAAAGAAACAGCACATCGATACGTCTAGATAGAGCCGGACAATGATTCGTGAAACGCATAGGACTGACTGACTTACATATTACGATACTCGACGTCTACCACATCACATACAAGTAGGAGGAAGAACCAAAATCCTTGAATCAATCACTGGGCTGTTGCACAGGAGTGCACCAAGATCAGAACAATTGCTCGATCGAGCACTTGTTTGTAGACACTGTGGCTTCGTCACACAATGCAGCTAACTCTTACGCGAATCAATCATGACTTTGTCCTTGTGGGAAGTATCGCCTTGGTGCCGTATTGCTTTTGTCGCGGCAAACATAGCGGAGGAGAACCCATTTTTGACAGAAAAGGGGAGCAGAAGGATATATGACAGAATAGGAACAAGTCCAGACATCACGGCGGAACTTCACTGTGGTGAGACCACACGACTGACACTTCCCGCAATGTTGTTCGAGGAACAAGCAGACACCCAATCAATCAACAATCAGACTGAGCGATGGTGGTCAGGATGCAAGTTCGCTGATATGATCGTCCTCTAACTGTGGTTCTCGTGTTTCGGGAAATGTGATGGACCCCTTGAGTTCTGACCATGGACCCCAGTGTGTCTTAAGAAGTGAACATGCCATGGATTACCAGCACTCACCATTGCATCACATTTCGCGCGAGGAACTGGAAAGGACTCAAACGGATCTCTGCAAAACAGTATCTCTCTGAGCGTGTTTGACTTCCACGGAGCGGCTGGATGGTCGACCACATTGAACGGGGCGTTGGACACAACAATTTGCAAACATCGCCTCTGTCTTCTGATGACTGAGGATAGATTTGTGACGTGGGTCATTTGTCGTGGTTCTGAGGACAATTGCAGGTGTCTGATGTGGAGAAACTTCTCCTAAGCGCGCGATGAGGGCATCGCTTATGGTCTTGGCGGGCATCACCAAGTCGCCCAGCACCTAAAGATGTAGGCATCGGGACTACCTTACGAGGCGAGGTATTGAATGCAACGCATAACAAGGCGGACCGGGCCGTGCAGAAGCACGATGAATCAAGGCGACAGCACTTTTTGGTCCTCTACTAATCATAGTAGATGTTTATCGATTGCTGATGATGTTTCAATACCAGGTAAGGCAAGATGAGGGTACCTGGTATGGTATTACACGATTGGGTAATACCTGGTAGGTTAGTAATGCATAAGTATACTGGCCATTGCACTTGCTAACAGGCCCCGTCTAAATTGAATTCTCGATGAGAACCATGCCTTCCGAACACATGTAGATCTCAACCGTGGTTCTGCCGCCACGACTCGATTGGTTCATTTAGCCTGCCAGCCAACCAGACATGCAACACATGTAGCATCATCTCTTCTAATGTAGATAATTCAATTTCGCGTTTTCACGAGCACCGAAGAGTCTTAGAAGAGCGCTGTCCTATGTGGCAGAGTGGAGGCTCGATTGAAACCAGTGACTCACTGCTTCTAGGAGTCGCAGTCATCGAGAGCATTGTTCTATGGTATGTGCCGCCAATGAAGCCGAGACCTGCTGACAGAATGCACCTCGTAGCTTTCAAGGCTACTCGTACTTCAAACCGAGCTAGTTTGACGAACACGTAGTGTATGCATGGTTCTCTGCAGCAACCGTGGATTCTTGAGTTGCTGGTCCAGGAAGAAGCGACAACCGTTTGGCGTTCATTGAACTTTGATCTCCCAAATCTTGGCAATGATAGCCCACTTAGCTTCCACACATCGCGCTCTGATTTGAGTGCCTTCCTTTCCATTACATAAGTTCCTTCAGTGGATGCTTGTGGGTCGCTATGCATTCGAACGCATGTGGATCTCAACACGTTTAGTGCTTGATTCTACCACAACTACTCGAGTGGTTCTTTTATCTTGTTTTGCCAGTCAACCAGACATGCAACACATTGTCTCTACCTACAGCATGTAATCCCGCATTGGGGACTGCTAACGAGCCTTGACGAACTTCGTACTATGTGGTAGAGGACGCTTGATCGAAACCAGTGACGAGGTTGTGTGCTCTCGCATGTCCCGTGGCTGACGAGATGATGGAGCGCGCCCCGCGCCTGCATATAAGCGCCAGTCACGGTGAGCTGGTAGATGCTCTTATCTCTAAAATCTGAAGTGGATCTTATTGTCATTTAATTGCTTAAAAAGAGGAAGGCAAAAGATGGTGGATTCCGAGCGCTCACCAGTAGCCGAGGCTATGAGTGCTAGGGGACAAGAGGCAGAACTAGCAGCAGCAACAGAAACAACGCCGCGAGTAGGCAGCTGCGCGTACCGCCACAATGGTGTGTGCTACGCCATCATTGGTCCACAGTATGATGGAGTGGACGTTGTTAGGGAGGTCCAGTGCTGCAACATGAGCGTCAAACAGTTGCTTGGACTTTGGAGGCGCTTGTTTGATTTAGCGGACCAAACAAACGATAAAGAACTTTTCGCTCCTTCCGGGGAGGCAGCGATGAGAGAGTGGAGCTCAATCCTCGGGCAACTTCCCCATGGACCGTGCAAGGAATCTTGGACTTCAACTACACTTAATGTATGGTTTCAGGAAGTGTCTCCGCCGCCAACCTGTAATTGCTTTGTTGAGTATGTGTACTTGGTTGACTTGGATGATGAGCGCTTCTACGCGAGCCACGTCCCCGTCGAGCGCGACGAGCGAAACGGATTAACCATCCTGAGTGTTAGGGACAAGAATAATAACCGTTTCTCAGCTTGGCCTCTCGATGACATTGCGGAAAATTGGATTGAACAATTGGAGCAGGAAACTGCCAAAGTCGTCTATGGACCAGCTCCTCTATCTCTGTTTCGTGACCTGTATGAGACAATCTCCAAAGCAGGCTACCAAGTCAAACAAGAACTCGGAATATCGGACGATGCTGTTGTTTATGAAGTTGAGCAAAAAGAAACTGGCGAGATGTTTGTCGCCAAGGTCTTCCATGGGGTTCACCACCGTGAATACAACCTTGGATCGCTGGATACCGGCCGAAACTCTATTCGGGTTGCCAGAGCTATCATGGACCAACCCCACCCAAACCTTGTCCAGATCCTTGAAATTGCTGACTGGGATGGATACAATGTCATCTTGATGGACAAATACGACGGCGATATGAATCCGTGCAACAGTCACGATTTTATTGATGCAATCCCAAACATCGTGGCTGGCATTGCTCACCTCCATAAGCTTGGCTATGTTCACTTTGACATCAAGTTGGACAACCTACTCACGCGTCCCAGTCGAACTGCTGGAGAACGCCTGGAGGTTGCCCTTTGTGACTTTGAAGGAGCAGTCAAAATTATTCCAGGAAGGAACAAAGGCTCGGATTACGACCCGATCAAAATTACAAGGAACTTCTTTCCCGAAAACTACAAAGAGTTGCATATTTTTGCAGTCGACTATCATATCTTTGCCAATTTGATTGAGAAGTTGGTTGGTGACTTCTTTCCTGCTGAAGAAACCAAACTGTTGAGCACGTTACGATCATTATATGCATTGGATGGAGTATCTTAAGAAGAAAGTATGCAAGGTAGTGTTGGGCTAACGTCGTACTCTAGATACTATCTTCCGACATGAGACCAGCAAGTTTATCATAAAGTAAAGGCTTGGAATCCCGCGCTAGGTTTATGGCTTGGCATAACAGCTACAGCACAAACTCAAATTATAAATCTGCCTCACCCATACTACTACGCAAACACTGCTGTAGTCTGATTGACTTTCCAGGATATCTTCTTGCTCACGGGAACATTGTTTCTGGCTCTCAGAGAATGTGTGAACATCGTGCGTAGTACTGTATTCTCGTAATACATAAATGATTGGATGATGACGCAAGATTTATCTCAACAGTCTGAAACTAGGGAACAAAGAATGTCGTGTGTGACGTATAACAGAAGAGCAACGACAGCTGATGCCAATCACTGTTCGTCACAAATGCGAATCTTTTCCCCGGATCACAACCAAGACCACATACATACTCCGCCATAAGTCGCCCTCCGATTCATGCCCTGCAAATCGAGCATCTTGCAGATTGATTCCATTCGCCGTCGCCTCACAATGACTCTTGAATTTTCCTACTTTACGATGAGCAGCTCTGACCGCGGGAGAAGAGATCTACAAGAAGAAGAAATCAACGGAAAAGAACCGAGTTTTCAACCAATGTTGGTGATCATTATCGGAGTTACGATTCTTCTCGTTGCCATTATTGTGGGTGTGATCATTACTCAGCGAAGAAAAAGGGCACGCTTGGCAGCGAGAAACAGTATTGTCAGCTACCGCTTCGGCCGTCCAGTCGACAAGAATACGCTCAAGGTAATTCGAGGAAAAGTGACTCATACATTGTTTCCCGTTAGAGTGATTGTCAAGAGTACCAATCCTGACTTGCAGTATTATGATCCCGAGTCCAATACTGTCAAGCACAGCATTATGGGCAACGACACTGACAGTTCAGCCAGCGAAGAGAGCAACGAGAGGAGGAACAGAGCTACAAGTGCTAGCGACGAGAAGATCTGCGCTATTTGTCTTGAAGGATATAAGGTGGGAGACGAGATTGCACTTACAGTTGGTTGTGAGCATGTCTTTCATCGGCGTTGTATCCTGTCCTGGAGCCAACTCAAGAGGGAATGCCCTGTCTGTCGCATCGAAATGTGGGAGTCAAAGGCCTTCGACAAACTCGAAAAAGACGTTGCTGATCAGGTCATCAACAGCAACAACAACACTCCTGTCTAGAGTCAGACAACCATTGCCTGTACCTCCACAGGAAAAGCACGAATTGCCCAGCGCTGATAAGAACCAATTGAATTCTAGTGAAAAAAAAATAGTTGTAAGTTACCTGTAAGCTACCCGAATGTGCTACTAACTCAGCGCTCCGAGCTGGGTCTCTCGACGCCACATCCATGCCCTGAGAAGCTCCAAACCAGTAGACAACAGGGCTCAGCTATAGGCTATCTAGAATGCCACTTGATGTTCTCTGCCGGATTTGACATCACGTCTCGCACGCAAGACCTGTTCGCCTTCTGCAGCAATGTCCCAAATGGCGGATTGCGAAGTGGTTCCTTTTATAGACATGATTGGTTTGGACAGAACGAAGGCTGGGGTGAACCTTCTTCGGACAACTAGCAATCTCTCGAGACATTTCGTGCAACTTACAGCGTTTACCAAATACACGTGTTCGCTAGAGACTACGTCTCAGATATAGTCTGTAACTTGAATCAACCGTCTGTGACACGACACGTGAATCTCTTTCTTCAAGGGCTCTCGGTACAGCATATCAAACTCGAAAACAGCCTCCCTCTACATAATCCATCAGTTGCATTTATAGTCCTTTAGCCTTTATTCTTGTATCTCTTGTGAAGCTTACCATGGCGTTATACATCTTTGCTGCCGTTTACAACTAAGTTGTAACAAGGAGCAACCCACTGATACCTTATTAAAACGCGGTGCGTGTCTGGGTGCTGCTGCTCCACGATGTACTCTCACAATGACTCGAACATGTCGCCTCCGCAAACGAACCTTGGATTCCATCAGTTAAAGAATGATGGAGGTTCACTCGACTTCTCGCTGTTCAAGATTATGGGGGTAGTTTTGTCCTTCGCACGTATTGAAGACCTACGAGCCACGATCCTTCCTCCGCGTTTCTCTTGGAGACTGTAATTGGTTCTCCGACGAAGCAGTTTCGCTCATCCCACCAAAACTGAGCAGTGTTTATTTTCACATCGACGCGAACGGATCCTGTTGGTAGCATGGGCTGGTTTGCAGCACTAGCGGCCGCTCCTTCCATATATGCAGCTAGGATACTTTGGATGAGTAACAGAATCTTTCATACACAGACTCGGCACAACATGCTCGTGGCTGACCATTTTCTCATATCAACTACCGAACGTGAGAGACGGCCTGAAGGACAGTTCCGCAAGTCCTGGACGAAGTCATCCCATTGTTCGGAGAATTTGATCTCCTTGGGAAAAGCGCTCGACGCTGAAATCCCAGCCATAGAAAGCCAATTGGTCTCCCACCACTTCGGGGTTTTCAAAGATGTGCAGGTCTAAATATGGAAAATACAAAGGGCATTCGATCTCGAGGGTATTTTTGCCTGAAGAAGAATCTCTGGCGACCAAGTATAAAACCCCTAGCTTCTTGATATCAAATCTAATGAGTTCGTCCAAGCTCTTCAAACCAAGCATAAATGGTAGCTAATCCAACATACTGAATCGTGGCTGAAAGAAGCTGTAGTAGTCGTCAGTGACAGTAAAGTCGTGTGGGGAAACGGGTGATCCCCGGTAGGTGGTGCTTTACGACCTTCTTTTCGTTCCAGTTTCGGTCATACTCGACAAACTCAAGATCAACTTGTTCCTTGGGAATACTTCGAGCGTATCGCATTGCAACGAGCGTATCATTACCAATAACCTTCTTCATCAATGGTCACAAACCACAGGTGATTGCCAGTGAGTCCCGCAGCTGGACCGTCTTTGACGTTATTTAGGGTCTTGAGAGTGACTGGATCAAGCTCATGAGCTCGTCCTCCCTCCCAAAGGGCAAATACTCGCTCTCCCCATTCAATCACATGGTGGTTGGCGATGTTCTCGATCTCGAAGTGGAAGGTCTTGTCTAGAGAAGTAGCATCCGGTGGCTCAGAAGCAAACATATTTCTCCGCATGACTCGATCATTCTCTTTATCCTGCATGAAACCCTCTGTCTCAACGAACTTTCCAGTATCCTTCACGTTGCTATCAAGGAACGCAAACGAGGCAATAAAGCCGTCGTCATCCAGTATGTGATTGAAATGCTGGGCTACTCGCTACAAGTTTCCAGGACCATTTCCGTACAAGATGCCCTTGAAGTCTCGAGGTACTGTTCCTCCAATGTCATCGCAGAAGTATGAGCATTTTGCCCTCTCTGGATCAACGCTCTCGTAGACAGGTTGCTCCCTCTCACGAGAGTAAAGAAGGCATATCACTCATAGTAGGCGAAAGCGACTAGAGAGCACATAGAAACCCACGTTCGTTGCGTGCATGACAAATACTCATTCAGATAGCACTACGACAGTTTCGACGTTGCACTGTATGAATCTTAAGATGTTTTCAAGCTAGTTCTACGGGTATGTTGAGTGATTTCGTACGTTGTAGCTACACACATCCACATGCAGTTGTTCCCTTTGGCGACGACAGCACAGATTCGTTCTTCATCATGTCGACGCCAGCATCTCGCCTCTGTGCTAATACCATTACTCGTAACTGGGTCTTTGAGGTAGAACATCCAGCAAACAGAACCTACACACGATGTGCATACACCGACAAGTCGGAAGTGTCCCTTTCGTAAGCCTACAAGTCCCTCCAGGGACTTTCGATAGAATTAACATAACCCTCTACAGCATGAAGGCAACATCGTTATATGACTTTCCCTATAAGTTATAATATATGATCTCGGTCTAAACGAGAACACAGTAACATGATCACCTTGTCGATCTCAACGCGTTGCAGCTTCACAACATTAGTAACGGGTATAGTTGTCCCTGAGACTGTGTGCAAAAGGATTATTTCGGAGGTCCTCCGGGAAAGCGATACTGTGCCCCCACCCGCCAGGTATCTTCCTGTCAAACACGGCTTGGTATGCTGAGTTGATTTCGCCAACTGCATCAGCAATCTTGGCCGCAGTGGCCTTCTCGGGATTACGAAAGAGTTTCTTTGTGATCTCCTTGACACCAGAGTTTCTAATATCTGGCATTCCAGCGTTCCACTGATCCACCGGAAGAGCAAATTTCTTCCAGTTTTCATCCAGCGTCTCGTTCATAGTCTTAATGATAGATTTGATCTTCTCTCGTTTCAATCTGATCTTTTCCGCACGAACACGTTTTCGCTCTTTTTTGTCGGCCTCTTCTTGCTCCGCCTCTTGCTTCTGCTGGATGGCCTTCACCTCCATTTCGGCATCCAACCTGGTATATCCATTTTTGGCATCTTCATAAATGCTCATCACTTCAGCAACTGCCTCTTCGGTTGGATAGCCAGGCTCATCTTTGTGAGCTAGGTCATAGTCTTCGACTGTCTTGCGTTCCCAGAGCAGAGATCCAATGTCGCATGCAGAAAAACAGGGACCGATTCGTTTTCCTGAATACTGATCCACATAAGGTTGGTTCAGCACGCTCACTTCGTTCTTGTTTGTACCAACACAGTATTCAAGAGCGACTCGTCGGAAACTTTCAATGCGACAAACGCTGGAGTCTTTGGTTACGACAACTCTCAACAAATCCGTGCTAGTGGCACACAATGAACAAACATGTAAGAGCGTGTTGGGGAGAACACTGGCCAAACGGCTACACCCCGGGCGCTCACATTTCTTGCCACAGAGGAGACGAAGCAGTCTCATAGGGGAGGGTAGATAAACGGTACGACTACCAATCGTGCCCATGATTTTCTCCATCCACTCATGGGTCTCGGACACTCGTGTACTATGGACGTACTTGGTCGTCTTGATTGTCATGCACTCAGCTCCAAGTTTTTGAGTCACAACTCCGGCGTGAATCACATGCTTGTACGAGACCATCTCCATGAAGGACTTGCTCATGGAAGCAAATTGAAGGATTTCGCGTGGTCCGAGCATTTCCATTACGTGGGAGAGAATGTCGAACGAGAGCAAAGGTAGGACATCGGGTAATGGCGTCGAGTGAGACCCACTCTTCCCCCCTTTCTTCTTCTTCTTCGCTGGCGGTTTCGCATCAAAATCTGAGAAAGCGCTGTCGTCGCCCACTGCTTTTAGATCTCCCACACCACTTCCCTCCGCATCACTATCCATATCGACATAACTTCTGCATTGCTTGGCTGCGTTGCGCTTTGGACGGGTCATCGCAAAGTTAGGACGTTCGACTGCTAGGTGTGCAGAAGTGTGCAGAGGTGTGAGAAAATTGGAAATATGGTTCGCCTCCTTACACTCCACTGTATGGTACGCAGATAAGGGCGCAGTCGTGGGTTCGAATCTCAATCACAATCACAGGCATCAACTCTCTTATTATCGCCAACAGGGACCAACTTTCATTCGCTACCTAGTCTTGCTCTTTGCGATCTCTAGCTATTTGCCTTTATCAAAATGTATAGTTAGCCAACTGTTACATCTACCGGTCATGATTGCAACTTGCGTATCAGACACAGGGGGCAATAATAGCTAGTGTCGCTAGCACCCATACATACATACATGCCGTGATTGCTATTCTTGTTGTTAGTTGAAAATAATGACAAGTTTCGTCTCTCATACCCCCAGCCACAATGCATACAGGTTGAGCGTATAAGAAGCCGTTAGAATGACAGGTGCCGTCAGCAGGAAGCGTCAGTCGACCATATGTTGTGTCACTTAGTATTGCAATACTCTTGACCTTTATTCACAGACTGCTAACTTAAACATGTTCTTTGTGTGCCGCGACACAACACAATCGCAAAAGCAGGAGTCGTGGATACATGTTTCTGGTAGGGCTGTGTCGCGTCCATGAATCTACACACACACCACAACTGAATGGACATGCAGCTCACAAATTGCCTTTGAAGGAAGAGCACGACGACGAAAATGTATAATCTCCTCTTCTCCATCTTGTTCCTCCTGGCCTCCTATCCACATGTGGCGGCAAGTGCCTCCACGTGCGCAGGAAACAAAGAGGTCTTTGAACTACTTGGTACTTCTGCTCTTGAAGATGCTACAACAACATGCCGTGTTTCATTCAGCTCCACACCCGAGTTCGAACCCATTCCCGACCGATCACAGGATGATCCGGTAATGGCCGAAGCCATTGTCCAAGCAATCAATGAAGCAAACGCAGATGGCGATGGTACCTTCGCGCCCTTTGTGATGGTTGGAGCCAAAATGGTGAATGTTGCGATGAGCGAAGCTACTCCGGAAGAAGGAAATCGTAGTGTTCGAAGACGACGCCGTTTGGCCTGGGGAAAGTGGTTGTATAAAGGTGGTTCTAGGTGTCTCTACTGTTCCGCTGATGACTGGGATTCCAGGAGGATGAATGAGGAGGAAACCGACAGTCCTATCAACTTGGGCGGCGTTTTGCAAGTTCCTGCTGATGGAGTCGTGCATGTAGCCGATCGACTCGAATTTCTGTTGAACCAGAGCGGTCAATCTGTATTTCAAGACATTGACTGTCTGGCAATTACATGTGACGGTAGCGAGTTTGTTGATTACAGTTTTGGGTGCACGATCGTTTCGCCGGAGATATATGAGGACGATGACAACGGATTTACCGATGATGACGAGCACAATGACGACGATGACAATGGCAGTGACGATTTCTGGGGCTAAGACTAGAAATAAGTAACATCGGCTACAATATCTATATATAGTTCTAAAGTGTGCACCGGGAAACGCCCATGTCGCGACGCAATGCTCCTAAGGAGGAATTAGCTGGGCTCTTGTGACAGGAAGTCAATCTACATGGTGTAGTAACCTTGTGGCCGGATTTAAGGTATGTATGGGTGTGTGTTTACAGTGTTTACTTTTTGAGCAGAAAGCAGAGGCGCCCGCCGTGTGGGAGAGTGCTGCCCTCTCCCGCGTTGGTGTAATATTGGGCACATGCTAAAGCCATCGTGTACGTGCGGTCGCCGCCGCCTGCCTGGTATGGAGGTGCATTTTGCCGTCGTGAATGATCATGTATCGGTTGGGCAGTAGACAATCATAGTCTTGTCAAATTAAAGGACAAATCACCATGGAGGGTGTTCGCCGTCGTGGTAGTTAGTCATTGATGCGATGGGGGAATCACAGATACAGATACAAACAGTTTGCTATTGATTCTCCTCGAAAGGGCTCGTGACATTGTGGGTGGTCTGACGCGGCCGCGAAGACACGACTGATAATTGAGAGCGGGTTGCGGAATGTAGACCGACACGGACGCGCGCCCAGTGTTAGTGCATTTGGTCAGCTTATAGTTCAATCACTAGAGGTTGAACTGATGGGTAGCTTTCTAGCATGCACAAAGAGGGCATGGTTACGGTCAACAACTACAGCAGTATTCGAGGGTAGCTAATAATGGCCCGCAAACATGACGCATGTTCATGAGTTGTGTATGACCCGTTCAGGCGTCGCGGGTTTGCAATGCCACAGCTACAAATCTCTACTATTCCTACACTGCATCTACTCCAACCGATCGACCAAGCGACCAAGCGATTCACTTGCTTCGACACATGTGCGCACATGCTGGGACATGGTGCTCTACTTTCACAGTAAAAGTGGTATGCACATCCGAGGATTTCAGCAATCAGGAGTATTGTGCGTACATTGATGGAGGCGCAACGAGAGGTGACGACAGTACTATTACAACTCACCTACTAGCAGTACCACTACTTGAAAGGTGTCAACACACGTCAGAGAGCCAGAGGACACGACTGCACATTAGCTAGTGTCTTACTCAAGGTGACGATGGTCTACTGCGCTCGTGCTTCATGGCACTGCAAAGACAGTATCACGATCTTAGACTTTCCCGTACCTCTGCTGGGATCTTGAGATTTTCGCGCACCGCGATCTTTTGGATCTTTCACCTCATTCTTTGGATCTTTGCACCTCTGCGGCGATCTTTGAGATTTTCCCGTCTTGAGATTTTCGTGCACCGCGATCTTTTGGATCTTTTCCCTCATTTTTGGATCTTTGCACCTCTACAGCGATCTTGAGATTTTCCCGTACCTCCTAGGGTGTCTCGAGATTTTCGTGCACCGCGATCCGCGGATTTTCAATCTAGAGTATATACCGCACGTGAATTGGCGGAAGCAACGAAAGTACTACTACACCTCCTACTAGACTAGGTGCTTAGCGGTCGAGTAAATAGCCTACGCACCTGGATGACAAATAATATCCATAAAAGCACTGAAAGAAGGCAGGAGCAAAAGTCCTATGGAATCGGGAATTTTGATTGTTTGAACACCCGTGGAGAGTTGCGGGCCCGAACTTGTTTCAGAACAATTTCTCAGTATTTTATTACATTCATGCACGAATATAATGATAGGACAATAGATGTTTTAGTTCCCAGTTTGACAGGTGGCACACTCACAAAGAGTTCTTGTTTTGCATCCCATTTGACAGCCTTCATCTTTTCTCTGTTGTCACGATGCCCCCTCCCCTCTCTACTTCTGCTGCTGCTGCTACCACTACTCTCATGTCAGAAGAAGAAGAAGAAGTCTACGATGATGAAGATGTATTAGCCTCAAATCACAGTGATGACAACAGCGATATCAAAGTTCAACTGAACATTGTAGATGCCACTGAGTATCAAGATCACTTTAGTCTTCGCACTCCCTCTTCTTCCGTTCGATTTCGAGGTGCCAAAGTCATGGTGTACGATCAAGCTAATGATCAAATTTTGCTGGAAGATCGAGCTCTAGGCAATAAGCATACCATCACTGTCAAGCGCATGCGCAGTGGAAGTTTCGGACTGCGCTTCTTGAGAACAGGCTACACACTCGTGTCGCTACTCTTGGTGGGGTTCTTATTCGTCTTTTGCTTTCAAATTGTGTTGTTCCTCTTCCTAGACATTCCCCTCTCGGGAGGTGCCACAACGCGTGCCAGATTGGATATCTTCAAGTTGATTGGAACCATGCTCAGCATTCCCCTCTTTCTACACGCCATGGGCAGTATCATGGCACTCGGGACCGCCTTTTGTGCCGACACATGGAATGGGCATCCATTGTTCCGAAGCATGATGGATTGGCCCATTGTGGCGGTCGAATGGGTCTGTTTTGTCCTATTCTTGGGCATTCCCATCCTCACCATGGTCATTACGTTATTCATGAAGCATGAACGGTGGTGGGAGGTATCGGCGTTGGTGTGGATGATTTCCGTCTTTGTATTCTTTGTGTTCTTTTGTTTCATGGTGCTCCTGTTGGAGGTCACGGCGTGCATGGATTTAGTAAAGATTGCAACAGCAGCAACAACAACAGCTACTACTGCTGCTGATGGGAATAATAATAAGCTTCCCTGGTACAAGTTGGCGCAGCAAGCTATTCTGTGGACACAGACACAGCACTTTGCTGGAACTCGCGATGAACGATACTTGGTCGAAGCCAATGATGATCCCCAGCACGGTTGTTATGCTCTTTGCGAAGAGCATACGCCTCTTCAAGTCAAGCAGTCGCTCTACAGCCGCCTCACAGTACGACTCGGCTTCATCTTTGACGTGCTCCCTCAACCGGTACGTCGCTACAGCGTGGAAGAAATGAGAGACATTGTCCCCTTTGTGACGAATCATAATTGGAGTCTCGAAAAGATGTATTGTCGCAATTCCAACGCTCGCGTGTTGTACGCGGTGCAGGGCGACAATGCCTTGGAACCAGCCCAAATTACATCGACCGTGGTGTGTACCACCATGGGATTGGGGTTGGCTTCGTTGGGGATTGTTGGATTCTTTGTTTGGATTGGACAATCGACGCTGGTCATATCTGCCGTGGCAGCGATTCTTCTGCTCTGCTGCATTGTACCCATCATGCGATCCCTCCTCGACTTGATGAGGACCTATGCCAATTTGCATCAGGCGAAACAAAAGTCAGCAGCCATTGAAGAAGAAGAAGACGGTGATACAACTGTCTATCAAGTGTGGGAGACAGTCACAATCTCCAAACCAAAAGCGTGGTATTGCTGGACACGTGTCGTATTGGACATTGCCTTTTTATTCCTTTGGCCCCTCGTGACGCTCTACAACTCGCCACGATTGGGAACGTTATTCTTGATCCTTGGAGTCTTTTCCTTTCTTCGCGTCTACTTTGATGCAAGTTGGGTCCTATCCGAACTTGGATCTGTCAATGATGTTGATCTCAACGCAACGACTGAAACAACAATGAAGAACGACGAAAATAGCGACGAAGAGGTGCCTGCTACAGCATCCAAATGGACCAGCATCAGGGCCAAGGTCGGGTTGCTTTCTGCTCATCATTATTCGTCTCAAGCCACACGGCAGCTCTTGAAAAAGGCACGGACGTCTGAGGTGATTGGAAAGATTTCTCGTGCAAGATCTGTCCGTCGTTGGATGTGGTTCTATGGTATCTTTGCCCTCGTGGCCTGTTTCATGATGATTCAAGCTGCTGGATCAGACGTGACCATTCCGGAAGGCGGCCGACCACCCATTGTGCAACTCCAAGACTTTTACTACGAACCGCAACCGGACTTGCCCTACCCGACTTGTGAAATGACCAAGGGCTTTAAAATACCTGGCGTCGGGTCCAGTTCACTTCCCGACTATTCTTTTCTCGCTGCACTCTCGTACGAGACACCTAATGTGACGCAGTATCACTTGGACAAGTACTTTGGAGCACCAGGTGCCGTTGTGGATGAAGCCGAGTTTGTGTCACAATATCGCATTGATTCTCAGACCGTGGATAATCCCGTCTATTTCAAACTGTTTGCGTTTCCATCCATCCCTGGATACGGCATTGTCTCGATTCGAGGATCACAAACGACAGCGGACTTTCTAGTGGATGCTCAATTGTGGTCTTCCGCCTTCCTAGCACAAGTGGTGCGTGCCTTTATTCCATTTGGATGGATCTGGACACCGATCTTGGATGACCTCGTGACGGTGGTGAATTTCGTCGAAAGTGCCGCTCTCAAACGCGTCGCCTACTACCAAGTCACGACGGACTTTGTCAATGCCGTCTTGGAACAAAACTACACGCATGGTGGCAAGAGTTTTCATACGTTGCGCTTGACGGGGGCCAGTTTGGGCGGTGGGTTGGCCATTATTTCCGGTGCGCAGACTCGTGCCAACGCCGTGGCCATTTCAGGCCTCAACGGTCAACTATCGCGGCATACCTTTCTCCCTCCCCTCACCAACGAGCAGCTCAATACGCGTGTGTTGAATGTGATTCCAGATCGAGATCTTATTGCACGTGTTGGAGACAGGAATCGATTGTTTCAAGAAATTGACTGCAAAGCACCAAAGAACAGTCTGTTGGGATGTCACAGCATGTGGCGATCCGTCTGTGAATTGGCGTATACGTGTGGTACGCATTCAGGAGATCGACCCGTCCTTTGTCGATGTGTGCAGAAATTTGGATATCCTGAACCCATACAGAATGGAACTCGCACCTTTGAACAAGCTTGTGCCGAAGAAGAACAAGTACTGAAAGAAGAATTGAGCGAGTAACACAATTTGGAATTTGCAACCTAAAAAGGTTCGATCTTGCGGTACGAGTCTGTTCGTGATGGTGTGCTCTCATTACCGCCCGTCTTTGCAACGCATCTGTTTCTCATGTATAGCTAGCACCAAACACGTTAGCTAGCTCTAAAACTCTTGGTATTATGATGGGTACTACAGTTGTAATACAGTGACCCGGTGGCTAAGAGTCATACAGAGAGCATGGATTGCTGTGATTGACGTCCCTGGAGATATTGAAACTGAGCACCCACCATATTTCTAATAGCTGGGCTAGATGTTAATTATTAATACGGGTCATAAGGGAACTGTGATGAAGTCGAGGAACAACCGAAACGGTGGTAGAGCGGCACAGCAGGTGATGGGCAGGTGCTCACGGCAATGCGACGATTGGTGATCGGAAGGCGACGAGCACTGGGCTGACTGTAACTATCTTCGTGCTGGAAGTGCGATAACTAAACGTCCAGCTATACAAACTTGCACAATTGGACTGTGCCAAGGCGAATGCCAACTTGCTCGCGTCCGGATTATTGTGGAGTTTGCTTTGTATGTGACCCTAACTTGTCGCCGAGTTTAATATCAGGTCGTAAGCCGTTGATCCTTGGTATGTATCGACGCTAATAGTAGCAGTACGCGAGAAGGAAGAGCCGGTATATATGTATCAGAATAGCTTACCGATGGTGCTAGCTAGCTAGTACAACAAACGAATACCTAATGTCGGCGCGCGTTTGCTGGCTCTTCTTCGCCTTCTTCTCCGCCTGATAGTCAAGGACATGATCAACTTTCTGGTAGCCATTCTTGAGCCTGAAAAGACGAACCGTCGCGATAAAGACGACAAGAAGCAACGCTGGGCCCATGGTCGCTCCAACCATGAGCTCCGCGCAAATGAAGCAAGAATCGCGCCATACAGGACATAATACATGGCAATTCCGACTGTCTTGATAACAGGATTGGTGCTCATCGCCCAACCGTAAGTCTTTAGTATAAGAACGATGTAGTAGGAAGCTCCTTCAGCGTCGGCGAGTGTACCAAACCATAGAGAGATGCCAAGCGATGCTAGACGGAGTGGACTGCAACACATATGCGCAAATTGCATGGTCATGATCTTGTAGCCACCCAAACGAACATAGTCGCTCTCTACGCCATCGCCAAGCTCGAAGGTGCAGATAGAGCATACGACACCGTTGACAACAATGTTTCCGTCGGCAGTAAAAGGAGAAAAGATGCCCTTCGATTTCACGTGCTCAATCTTTGTAATCTTGAGTGGCTCGTGATTTCCCCCAAGGAGAACATCGCCGACCTTCAAGGAGGAAGGCAACACAGGATATTCTTGCTGTTCGTGTAGAAAGAGGAAGTGCCTGGAAGAGAGCCCAAGCGCATCGGAGGAGGTTGCGTTGGTGTGAATCTTAGT
>JAVCKV010093416.1:0-20721 GCA_032274145.1 Herpochondria borealis | reverse complement strand
ATTATAAGTACTTCGTTAATTCTTTTTATATTAATGAAAATTAAATAAATACTTGTGGGAATAAAGCAAGAACTTACGTATACTCTAATGGTTTTCACAGAACTTGGTAAGTTTTAGCTTTTTCTAAAGTTTGTTTTATTTAGTCACCAAAATATAGTGCCAAATTGGCTTGATTTAATAAACTGACTGCATTGTAAGAGAGATTGAATCAAATGAATATTGTTTTCTTTTTCCACTAAATAAATCATCATCATTATTTGTGTAAATTAGAAACAACCAAATATTCACAAGCTAGGGGATTAACAGAAAGTGGTGGTATCCAGTATCAAGATGACAAGCATTTAACGCAATATGAGAGATATTAATCGAACAATTTAAAAAACGAATTGATAATCAAAAAGGTACAAGGCACCCAGTCTATTAATGAGTTTCGATTGGCTCTTGTCCAAACCATCTCCACTGATTAAATGATTCGTTACGCTTTTGAATACGCTGGTCAATTTCCTTGATACCGATGTAAAGGTCTATAAATTCAACGTTACTTAAAGTCACCGAACAATTATCATAGACGCCGTTTTTAGTGCCGCCAAGCGCTGTGCAATTATCGTTTATGTGTTGTCGTTTTGTGTTCTGGACATCCTCAGAGTGTTGAGCCTGAATCAATGCACTGTATCGGTTCAGGTTTTTTTGGTCGTTGCTGACATTGATGATGCCGATCTGGTAGAACCCAATTGCAAGTATAGGCACTATCAAAATCATTGCTACTTGTGCAAGAAAAAATGCTAAGTCGATTGCATCATTAAATAATTTCATTTCAATTTTTCTCTAAGCACAATTCGGAAACCAGTATTCATTCAAGTTCTTAATAAACTCATCTGTTAGATCAAACCCAGAAGAATCCCCTATTAATGAATCTATTCCACATCGAGGACATATCGCTGTCGACGTTGGAACCGGTTTCAATTCACCACTCTCTAATTCATCGCAATCACACCAATTTATAATTTCGCTAGGAGAATAAATCGACTCCAAGCAATAGAAACATTTGATAATTGACGATTCTTTTAATTGTTGAAAATTTTTTTTACTGCACTTGTGAGCCTCTAAAATATCCGACATAAATATTCCCAATTAGTCACTCCCATAAAGTTGGATGATAAAGCATCGAAATAACAACACAGGATCTCTAGATATATTGTCAATATCGATCTGGATGCGCTGTTCTGGCATCTTCACTGCCTATACCATTTTCATATGCATTTCCCAAAATGTGCGAATCAGCATGGTCTGGAACGTTAACGGCAGAGCGATTTCGTTATTAAATAGAAATCAACGAAATATAGAACTATGACGATTGTAATTCGCGTTCCCTACCTGACCAATCAACATCTTCAATTATCAAGACAGTCCTTCTCATGAGCAATCGCCAGCTCCATCCAAATCAATCACCCACACAATCACGACTGACCATTTACACGCGCTTAGAAAGGCTTACAGCGACTTCCCACCCACTTAGTCTCAAACAGATTTATAATCCAATTAGAGTAATCGTAAAATGGCTAAAAGCAGCACTGAAGAAGTTCACTTTACTCCAGAGTGTCGAATTGGAAGCTCACAACTTAGATCGGAAGATGCGACTGAAGGATAGGCTTACGAACTTAATACAATCATCTCATTTATATTTTTTTTCAAGCTACCGCATAGCCGTTAATATGAATTATTTTGTTTGTTCGAAGCTCAAAAACCCTGTTCGGATGCACTTCTAAGAAATCAGCAGCCTCTAGATCGTTATTAAAACGGTAAACGATTTCAACGTCAACGTGTCGTAGCTTTATAGGCTTACTTCGATATCTATCATTAGCTAGCGCAAGATTATTAATTTCCTTTAAAACCATAAGATAAGCTCCAACATTGTTTACCTTAGTTATTACGATTACACAGTATAGTTTAATGGAATTTAACAACACCAAATAAATCAGCTGAAGAACTGCTCAAGGTTTGGTCTGATGAGCTGGGCCAATACAACGAGCCACTTGGGTATCAAGTACGCGGACGAGTCACTGTTAGCTCGTCATCACATTTGGGAGATTAAAAATAGAGTGCCGAACACGCCTTGGAGTTCTTCCAATAACTGTACGCAATGGTTTTTGATGGCACTACTTTGATCAAAATCCAATTATATACATGAAGTTTTTTCTTACTAGCTTAGTTTTTAATTCGAGAAATGAATGCATGAATATCTTTTCCGACATAGTTAAATCCATTTTTACGCTTGGCAGCTTTAGCTAAGTATTGCTCAGCGGCGACTGTGTTCCCATCGAATGAGGCTTGTTTCCCAAATTCAAAAAACATCCTCTGCTTCATACGCTCTTTAGCAACTTTGCTCGTCAATAAGCTAAGAGCATCTTCGTATAGAATTTTTGATTGGTCATACCTTCCATTCTTCAAATGATAGAGACCCAATGTGGCAGTAGCATAAGCATCAACATGTACAAACTTTCCTAACAAGTACAAACAATCTTTGGCTTCAACCATTCGATCAAACATTAATAGTGCAAATACAACATTATTGGAAATACGACACAGAACGCTATTTGCTACTCCTTCACTCTGCCTTATAAGTTCAATGGCCTCAGGAACGTACTTCTCAACTATACGGCTGTCCGGTTGCACTACAGTCATGTGATAAAAAACGTGTGACATCAAATCCATTTTCACTGATAGATCTAGTATTTCCAATTCTAGTAATTTCTCTGATACAACGTAAGCCTCAGACCGCTTGTCTAAAGCTTCCAAGCAAATGATGAAGTTTAAATATATTCTGGAAACATGTTTTGTAAGAACTGTCTTTTCCTCTAGATCATCTAGAAAAGCTTTGCTAATCTGTAAAGCTTCCTTATATTCCTTCAATTCAACCATGGATGTCAGCAGGTTCGCTAATGATAATTCTGAAATTTTGGAGTCTGAGTTTTGATCCGTTAAACTTTTGGAGAAATATCTTTTAGCTTTCTCTACTTCTCCTAATTGACCATAAACTGCTCCGATACTGTTCCATGAATACCCATTTTCCGAAAGCCTTGATTGAGTAACAAATGACTCTAGCGCCTTCTTTAAGTATTTTTTTCCACCACCACTAAGTCGACTGGAATCATAGAATGCCTTTCCTAATCTAGCCCAAACTGAACTATTTCTAGGTTCATATTCTGACAATTTTGTAAGAAATTGAATACACTCTTGCGGGCGGCTTGAATAAAGAAGTACATCTGCGAGAAAAATGCATGAATTTGCACTAGTAGGATCCAGATGGACAGCCTTTTTCAATGATCTAATAGCCTTTTTATCTTGATTCAAATACCAGTACGCCACACCCATATTTAAAAATAAAACGGCAGATTTTGAATTAGATTCACTTGCAACTCGATAACTTCGAATCGCACTACTCCATTTTTTCTCAGCTAAAAGTATGGTTCCTTCAAACATCCGAGCTCGATAATCAGCAACGTCGATGTTAACCGCTCTTGCAACGTATTCTTTAGCGGTCGTTAAATCTCTCTTTTGTATAGATAGTTGTGCAAGTCGAAGGTTAGCCTCAATATTTGAATTCAAATCACTGTTTTTGTACAGATCAGAGGCTTGGTCAAAGTCGCCTTTCGACAATAAGAGTGATGCCAATTCATTCTTAACAATATCATTATCAAATTGATCAAGCATGCTAGTGAGTTGATCTTCGGCTTTTTCACTAAATCCAGCAAGATCGTTTAAATGTGCGTATTTTACTAAAAAAGGTAGATTACTTTTGTACTCGTCAAACTTACTCTCGTACTGAACAAGTTGGTTTTTATAGAATTCTGTTTCCTCAATCTCACCTAGCTCTAAAAGAGTATTTGTACTCCATTCGATATTCGTTTCTGGCAACTGCCTAAGGTCCGCTGCAGAAGGAAGCTTCAATCGGACTGTACTAGGATCATCATTAAATGAAATCGTTATGGACTTTTGAACCAACCCAATCTCACGTGTCTCAGCTATAGGTGATTTGTCATTTAACACGGCGTGAGTCCTCCGATTTTAGATAAGCAACATGTCGCTCTTGCAGGCTTAGTATCTTCTCTTCCTTGCGTTGCTTGGAAATTGCTTTCCGACGGTAATACTCTGATTGTCTTTTTTGATTTCGCAAAGCCCTCAAAGAACTATCAACTTTCGAAACACATCCTTCCAGATTATCTGCACGCTTATTGAAATCGAAATGGATCAATGAAGCATATAATGCTGTCACTAGAGTTTTAATTGAAGGTGGAACGGAACTAGCAAAACCACAGATATCAGGTTCTGAATTCATTGCTTTGAGTTTAGGAATGTGTTCTCGCCATACAGAATGCCTGTCAGATAATTTTGATGCAGATTCAACTAAAGGTTTTGCGATAAATACCGCATCCCAAAAACGAGTTTTTTTTCTCGCACTGTAAAAATTTCCATAGTTAAAAAACTCGTATAACAGCACTCCTGCGGCATATGTGTCAGCCAGATGAGCAATACTTCTGTCTTCTGCAAAACCAACAAAGGCCTCCGGTGGAGAGTATCCTCCCGCACCCTTAGGGGTCGAAGCACTATGCCCGATAGGGTCTGAATCCCGATGAGCAGCTGAGCCGAAATCAATTAAAACAACAATTTTTTGGTTGTCGACAGATTTTACTCGAATATTATCAATCTTTACATCTCGATGGAAAATGTTTTTTTTATGAACAGTTTCAATTGCTAAGAGAACCCCACGAAACAACTGTAGCTTTACTTCTGCATCATATTCATCTTCTTTGAAAACATAATCATCAAGTTGTTCGTCAACCCACTCCGTTACAAAGTAATCGCTGTCAAATGATACAGGCCCCGCCTCAGTGGGTATGTCCCAGCTATGGGTTTTCATTCCGTCAGTTAATTGGGCGCATCGTTTATTTCCAATCAATTTCTCCAAAACCAGATACTCGCGTTCAAAAGCCTTGATTCTGTAAGTGTCGCGTTCTTTTTCAGGGTCCATAACTTTTATCGCTACCGTCATGTCCTCAAGCGTGTCGGTGGCCTTGAATACAATAGACAAAGACCCACGTTTTTCTGAGGGATTTAGATAACGAATACATTCAATGTCCTCGTACCTGCCATCGATCTGGTTTGATTTGACTAGGCTATCAATCAAAAATTGCTGCCTATTTGTAATCTTTGTTGTAGTCATTGGGCGCTCTTGAAAGCCTATATTCGTTTAATACATTTTAATGAGTCTACAGTGGGTCTAGATAGATATTAGATAATAAATACATGCCAGACAAAAATGAATTAAGTTATTGTTATTATTAACATTCTGGTTCGAGCTTGAACCGGCACGGCATTACTACTGAGAGATATGAAGCCTTTTTCGTTGCTATTCATAGCTGTATGGCGTCAAACTGCACATCTTTTATATCCTTGCCACTTCTCTGTTCGCAATTTTGATCAAATTTGATTTAAATTTCGGAGCTATATCTGCAATGATCGTGGATATTGAAATCAGGACAACAGTGGCTGAAGGACGGGTTGTTACCCCCTACAAAAGGTCTGCCATAGCAATAGGCAAAAAGACGCTACAGTTACCGCTGTAATCACCCACTGCAAATACCAAGGTGACTTGTGCTGTTTAACTTCAATTGGTTCGTTGGTATTCATTTTTAATTCCAAATCAGATTAGTGCCTCTATTCTGGCACCCGATATTAGTTAAGCAAAGGATAAGAAAACGGGTTAGTTGTCCGATCCATAAACGAACAACTAACTTGTTTTCTTGTCCGTTTTTGATTGCAGCTCAACCTGCTTTTTTTCCATCTCCTAAGACCCCGTAGAAACGAATCTACGTCCATATCAAAATGCAAGCCTACATCCTTATGGGTGGTATGCTCGTAGTTTAAAAAGGCTTCAGCAGCTTCTGCTAACGTCTTGTCTTTGCATTCTATTTGCCTGTAAATTCCCGTATAGCCCACTACCTACCTCATCGTTACGTCTGGCAGCATAGTTACCAAGTCCTTTTTTTGGTTTTCCAAATAGAACTTCCTCTATTGATAACTTACCTTTGCCCAGAAAGTACGTACGAAAAGCTTCGTTCAAAGCTAAAAGTATTTCAGGTGGAGGTATGAAACCCAAATCTATATAGCAATCAAACGCATCAACCAGTGCACTGTCAGCAACCGGCGGATTCCTTCGATCATCTATTGGGAACATTGGTTCGTTTGATTTCCACTGATTTATAAAAGTATTTTCAAATTTGTCTTCATCCAACATCCTGTCATGATGTTCGTTAACTTTCTCTACCCAATTGTCTCTTGTACAATCTGGAGATACGTATTCTCGTGGGCGCTCATCTAAGTTAATTTTATTGGTCATTAAATTTCTGGTGGCTTGTTTGGATTATAACGGAACGATGCTTGCACTCTAGTCGCATATCACCCGCCATCGTCTACAGGATCGGTGTAACGGCTAAGTTAGATGTCTATGCGATTTGCATATATTTAAAAGTAAATGTACATTTCTTACACATACTATTCTCTACAAAATATATGAAAAATTCTGGCAAATTGAAGTTTTTTAAATCGGCAAGTCAAAAGGCGAAAAATGAAGCATTAAATACAACACAGACTTGTATGGTGCCTAGCTGTAATAAAAACTCCATCAAATCTCATTCCCTTCAAAAATCCATCTTATCCAAATATGTAGCGGAAAACCACATGCTACGCGCAATAGATAAATCTCTGCTGTTTGCATTACCAAACTCAAAAGATTACTTTAAACTAATCCCTGCAAAGCGGGCTAGCATATTCAATGGATTCTGTAGCAGTCACGATAGTGAAATATTCTCTGATATCGAAAACAAATCCATTGATATAGATAATTCGAAAGATAAATATCTTCTACATTTACGCTGTGTGTGTTACGAGTACTGTCAAAAACGCTTTATGCATGATTATAAACGCAACTTCTTATCTATCTCATCTGAATACCAAGAGATTGATAAAAGTCTAATTACGACCGTAGAGAGAGAGTATCAATATTTTTGGAATACAGATTCACCTCGGGCTCTAGCCCATATGTTTGGCGGTTACAATACGAAAGGTTGGGACAGTATCGTCTCAGAAGCCTTCATGATTGAGCATAACATCGGAGTTGCTTGTGTCTCCACCATTCCTTTGGGAGAAGAAACATTTCAATCACGAGCGGAAGGAAAACCACTCCCTTATTGTTCAATTTCTGTGGTTCCAGATGCAAGCAAGACCAAAATATGCATCTCTACTCAAAAAGAATACCAAAATGAGTTTGGAATTTTTATAAACACAATAAAGCCAATGGATTTAGTACGACTGAATCATCTGATTTTTGCGATGACAGAGGATGCATATGTACGTCCATCACTTTGGAACAAACTTACGAAAGGAGAAACTGCTCGTACATACAAAGCAATGATGGCGAAGCATCGCATAGCAATGGGTCTAGAAGTGCCGTTCATTATTCAAGGCTCATAGTAGTTCAGACAAAACACCCAACATCGCAAAATAGCCGCAATTGAAAAAGCTACATGCTCTGACAGAGCTAAGCCATCAGTCTTGTTGTGTCAGCTCAATGCGCCAATAACAAGAGAGACTAACGGACCACGGTATAAATCTTGCCAACTAAATAATTTGAACTTCAAGTGAACGACATGAATACAGAAAAGCTCAAACAGATCGTGTCTGATGTCCGTAAATTGTTCAATGCGGATCAAATCGACCCAAACTCAGTTTCTTCGATAATACAATCATTGGCAATTGAAGACTATTCATTTAACCGAGTAAAATTTCCAGCCCTAGTAAATACAGACGACTTCACAGATGTTCCCTGCGGTTCGCCTTCTAACCTTGCGGAGGCTTTACTGTGGAAGCTAGGCAAATGGAATGCGTATGTAAATTTCACTAACATATATCACGACGATAAATCAGAGCCGTCGAATACTGATACAGTGTTTTATGCATTCGCACGGCACCTAAAAGACGATCAGTTTCTCATGTACGATCAGAATGTCTTGAGAGCACTATGTGCTGTTGATACGACATTCTCTGAAATAGAGATACAGAAATGTAAATCGGTTCTTACAAACAAAAAAGGTGAGTGGAAACAAGCTGGATCCGGTTCTAAGTCTATTTGTTGCTACTCAATTTTCACGACGCACGCAGATCGTATAATTAAAAAAGGAATTAGTTCAAAGACACTGGATGAACTCTTAATGCCGCTTGGGCGAGCTCTCAAAAAAGTATCTTCAGATTATGCATCTTATAAAATAGTCTGTGACTGGGAGAAATAAATAATTAATCGAATGGCTTAACGCCTTACTCAGCGGAGAAATGCAAGCCGTAGCGAATAGTTATTTTGATGCAGCAACTTGTTATACGCCTTTGCTTATTACTTTTTGCCAGACACCGACATTATTACCGCTATTTGGATAATAAAATACAGATGTTTTTATAAAGCCACATTTAGTAAATAGTCCTTTACTCTGGTCATTGTCCTCCCGAATTGTACATTGAACAATTCGACCACCATTATTTCGTGCATGTTCTAGACCCTTTCTAATTACTACTTCTCCTAATCCTCGACCTCTATATTTCGGTGAAACAGTTAAGTGACACACCTCGAATTGGTACCATTGGACTTTTTTGCATTCAACAAATGCTTTAACTGAGTTATTCGATTCTTCATAAACATAATTATTAGAAGAGTCCAAAATATTTTTCGAGTTGTAATTAACAACCAATTGATTTTCTGAATTCAATAAATCAGCAATATGCTGAGCGATTTCATTGTTCATTTACTCTTCTCAAAAATTACAAGAATATCTATTATTCTGCTGTCATATACCATCTGTCTAATTTGTAGTTGCTAGTTGCCCTTCACGCGCGTATTCAAGATACTCACGGTTACGCGTGAAGCGCAACTATCAAGTTCAATGCACCGCTAGGCGTCAATTTTGCTGGAAACCTTATTAAGTGTATGACGTAGCGAAATAAACCAATGTTTCTTTCAAAGCCCATGCGACAACTACTCAATCTTCATAATCCATTCTACGATCATTGCGGCTGTTTGATATCTCCTAGAAGAATCCATTCGTGCAAGTTGCACATAACTAAGTTGACTACTCTCTTTCGCGTCAAGATCATGAAACTTTCCAGCGGCAAGTCCAAAAAAAGGACCTGCACCTATGCCATATAGAGTGCCATTGTCAGAATAGTACGTAGACTCATTTAATACGCCAGATATTGGCCCACCTCTAGATATCGACCTTTACCAACAACATACACCGCACTGTTCAAGTTTGGCATGCACTTGGGGGTTCAAAACCAAACTCGCATCCGTCGAGCAAAGCATAGATTTCACCAAACGCCTCTGCAAGAATCTCCAATCGAATAAACTCTGGCAATGCATCCTTGCATGCTTTTCCTGATTTAGATTCGTGATATCTCAATGATTGCCCCGACTTATCAATTTTGTGGAAATCCGTAAGAAGCGCTTCAACATTATTTAGTGGTTTCCTATCCGCCTTCGGCCATCTCTTTTCCAACTGTGGCTTCACAATTTGCCATAGCCTAACCAAGCCGTGCTCACTTGTAAGATCAGGCTCTTCAATAACACCACTATCAGCTATTATAGTTATCAGTGACTTTAGTTTTAGCTCAAGACTATGCCGATACATATAGACTATCGGAAACAGAACGAACTCTGGTTTCTTCGATAGACCGCCGGACTGAATATGCTTTATAAGTGCGTCTGCCGCATCTTTGTACTGATGACTCATACTGCCGTAATGAATACCAACCAAATCTATATGGTTAACAAAACACTTGGTATTCGAATCAGCAGAGCCACCTTCCATATCAAATAGAGTCTTACGTACATCTGGCCATAAATATTTAATATTGTTCATATCTCTCATTCATGCATAACTCCGCTTTCAAGCGCAGACGTCATATTATTGTTGCTTATTTTGTAATGATTTCATTCGAACTTTGTAGAAATCCCACAATAGTCTTTTTATATACAGAGAATAATTAGTAATTAGCTCCCCGCCAGCCCTTTGCAACTTCGTGCATTGACCGAGCAAATCCGTCCATGTCTGGAAATAGCGACAAGCCTGTTACGTTCATATGGGTGAGTGAAAGTCGGATCTTAGCAAAATTCTTCCGTGGGATAATCCAGCGTACGATTGGATTTCTGTTACACGGTACTCTCTCATCACCGTAATCAAAATTCCCTCTTTTAGGATCCAGTCTATGTGTGGCTATCAGATTATCCTCAAACGATCTGTCGATTCGTACAGGCATTATGAACTCACCTTGCTGGGCGATTTGACGCTTATTAAGTTGTCTTGGTTTTGCCCCAACTACACCTAATGGAAATTCCATCTCCAGAGGTGGCTGCGCTGGAACATCCGCAAATGCAGTAGTAAGAAAACGATTGGGTTTGATATGTTTAGACTCATAAGGTTGGTCCTGATAGAACCAATCCAGATTAAAGAATGAGTACACAGCCCCATCTATATCGTCGTTATGTGAGACTGCGAAAAATAGAGCGACAAACATTGAACGGGTTACATCAAGCAGTCGAGTCGGAGCGCCATGATGCTGCATTAACGCTAACCACTGAAGATAGTCCTGATCTGGGGGTGAGTCCATATAGTGGTGTAGACCGAAACTAAACTCACGTATAATCCGATGCTCAAGCGCATCAAGACCGTCGTACCCTATCTCTTCATACTCTTCTAGCAAATATTTACGTGACAAATCATCATCAACATGACGTTCAAGTGATGATGTAATATTTTTATGCGAACTCTTCTGACCTCGATATACGAAATCTGCAGACATTCCAAATTTGTGCACAATATCTTGGAGTTCGTTAACTGAAGCAATTTCAAATTCGGGGATATTTTTCACTAAGTCTTACGCCTTATAATGGAAACTTAATTGATACAAACATTAGGGTAAAATCTACTGCTATTAATTTTGATGCGGAGCTTTCGCGCCAATTTACTCGATGAAACTAACATAGAGCTTGAGGAATGATTACGGCTCATACTCGTTGAGAGGTCACATCTAAAACGGAATATCGTCATCAAATTCTGCGGTACGAGATACTCGTACTTGTTCAGCCGCTCGCTCTGCGGCACGCTGACATTTACCACAACCCAATGTTTCAGTTTCAATACCGATAAATTGTTCCTCTAGTAGCGAGCCACATTTTAGACACGTCGGAATTTCATAGTGCTCTGAGCCACAATTTCCGCAAAACGGTTCTCTAGAAAACGGGGATCCACAGCCTGAACATTGATATTTAAGTTGACCTCCACAGGACGTGCAATATGAATTTATCGATTCATCGATTACTAGAGGCCCTCTAAAATATTTATTATGTGACCAGTCAGCATCTGGGCACTTGAAATTAGAGCAAAATGCAAGACTAGGCTGCATTCTGTCATTTGCTCCAGTAACGGCTGGAATAACAATTGCGCGTGAAAACTCATCTGCATTCTGATACCGGTCTTTTGGGTCTTGAGAACATGCTTTTACAATCACCTGCTTTATCCAGTGAGGTTCATTGCTTAGACTTGTAAGTATGCCGGTTACATCTGTGTTGCCGGTTAACATCTCTAAAAGCACAACTCCAAGTGAATAAATATCTGATCGTGCGTCAACAGTAGACATATCTTTTTTTTGCTCGGGTGACATGTAATCGAAAGTACCTAAATGGGTGCCAGCTAGTGTCGTTCTAGTTAGCCCGGTTTCACCGCCTAAGCTAACGCCAATTGAGAAATCAATTAGGTAACAGTGACCACTATCAACAACCATCAAGTTTGCAGGTTTAATATCTCTATGAATTATGGATTCGTTGTGTACTATTCGAAGGGCTGCTAGGATTTGTTTTACATATCCGAGAACTGTTGTTCGAGGTATTGATTTACGTTTTCTCACTACATCTTCAAACGTGGTACCAGAAATGTACTGCATTACTGTGTAGGGCAATTCTGAACCTTTTATTTCTATTTTTCCGCTCGTTAAAACATACGGAATATTGGGGTGTTGTAGCTTCGCCAGAATTATTGGTTCTCGGATAAATCGTTTGCGCAAATTAGGATCTCGCGTCGCAATTGAGCTATCAAAGAATTTTATAGCAACTTGTCGGTTTAGGCGTTCTTGTACCGCCAGATATACAGCACCAGACAAACCTGAATCTATTTTTTCAACAAGATCAAAACCTTGTCGACGCAAATGTTCTTTGTATATTTTTGGTACGGTCATTTTGACATTTTTTTTAAATCTTGCCCGTGATGCCTAACATCTAGCATCAGGGACGTTGGAGACTGCATAGGTGGTAGCGCCGGAAGGATGAGTCAAATGTTTTCTTCATGGCTCAGTTAGGCGTCAACTCAATCTGCACATTGCTAATTGCATATTGTATCTATTTCATTTTTTGATAATCCATAAGCTTGGAATACTAAATCGTCTATCTTATTATCGTTATATATTGCGAGTCGAATATTATCATTCACAATTTTCTTTTTTTCTTCAAATACTTCCATCCACTCAAATTCTTCATTCTTGGAGAGAGCGTTTATTTTATGCAATTTTAATTGCCGCCTTATTTCTACAATAAATGAATGGGATGAAATTTCATGCCAAGCTGCTAGCTTTTTACTAGCTATACGTATATTTAAACTAGCTGAAACGTAGTTAAGGAAAGAATTGGAGTTTTTAATAATAAGTTCGGAAATATGAAGTTGTTTCTTAACCTCACGCTTAATAGACTGCTCCATCTTAGCAGTAGGTGTAACTATTGGAAACTGTCTTATATCGCCAATAAGTACTTTGGGGAATGTTTTTCTTTTGCCCTTTGGAGAATTTTTCACTGTGTACCATGATATTAGTCTTGAATTTATTACAGCCAACAAAAACTCTGTACTGAAATTAGAATTATTCAAGCATGAAATTATTCCCGGATCATGGTAAAGAGTATTTATATATATAGCAGCGTTGATTCTGGGAGGATTTCCACCGGTAATTTCTTGAATCAGAATACGTTCTCCGGAGAAATACTTTGGCTTCCTACTTCTATGCAACCAATCTCCGTAATTCAAGTATTCAGCATTTGAAACATCAACAGCATAACGACGTATAGCCCTACCCTGAACCCATTTGTCCCAGTTGCCACTCTGCGGTGTATCGCTATGGTAAATTCTGTTTTTAATTTCCTCCTTGGTTAAACTTTCTTTCGAGTATGGAACTATTCCCTGACACACATCCAAGTGGTCTATCGCTGAAGTACTTTTCTTCCTAATTTTACTAATCAATTTAATATCTGATTCACTCTGCCAAATTTGAAATTGTTTATCAGTTGAATTAGACCATCTTGTCGTATCGCATACACTAATCTGCGATTTAGAAACTTGTAGTTTTGTTTCCGCATCATCAGCGATAATTACTTCACAGTGTTGATCACTACTAGATTTAACTGCAATACAAATTAGTGCGTTTACGCTTGCGTCAGAAAATACCGGATAGTTAAAGGCAACAAGTTTAGTTAAGGCATATGTAGCGAGGACATGTTCTCTTAGTTTTTGAGCCTGTGGAATCTTTATCCAAGTATCTGGAGTTATGTAACCAACATGACCTCCGTCTTTTAATATGATGCTGATCAATTCTATAAAGAAAAAATAGATTTCATGGTTGCCTTGGTACGTTGCGAATGATGCTGCAAAATGTGTTTTTTCCTTATCAGATATAAATGCACCATATGGTGGGTTACCAATAACGATGTCGAATCCGTTATTAGCAAATACGCTAGGAAATTCACATTGCCAATTAAATGCTTTTGAGTTAGAAATTGCTTTGTCACTGATAATCGAATTTCCACATTTAATATTATTGTTTAGATCGCTTAGTTTTCGCCTTGGTTGCGCAGTCCTTAACCAGAGTGACAATTTTGCTATCTCGACTGACTCTTCGTTGATATCCACACCAAATATGTTGTTTTCTAATATGGTATTTTCTATATTTCTAAAAACAAGCCCACCTCCAAACAGAGAAGCTTCTAGCTCATCGATGTATTGATGCTCTCTGATCAAGAAATCAAGTGCTTGATTCAAAAATGCGCCGGATCCACATGCAGGATCACAGATTGTTACTTTAAGCAGCCAGTCTCTATACCGATCTAAATTAGTTTTTAGCTCTTTAAGTTTTGCTTTTTTTCTACCTTTTACTGGCTTGAAGTACTCTTGCTCATCCAGCTTGAGCTCCTTCTTTTTCTTTTCACAAGTAGCTCCAATCGTGCTGTCTACAATGTATTTGGTAACGTATTTTGGTGTGTAATAAATTCCATCCTTTTTTCGCTTTGTGGTTTGCTTATCAAATTGTCCACCCGTTATTTGAGCATTAACATTTTCTATTTCATTTAGTGAGTTTTCGAATATATGGCCAAGTATATTTACATCGACCTGACTGACGAAGTCATAATTCGAAAGTAGACTTGCATGCTTGTAAATCAAATCATCACTTATAAGCATATTGTCTAGAATTGCGTCAGGTTTAAAAAGACCACCGTTATAAGCAAATACCTCCGCCCTGTTGTCAGTTCCTTCTCGGCCTGTGTCCAAATATTCAAAAAATAATTTAAATCGATCATATAGTGGAACCGCCGCATCAAGTTCTACTAACTTATCCCAGTCCTTGAGCACTTCGATTATTGAGTTAGGTGCTAACAATCCTCTATCTTCTGAAAAAAGTATGAATAGAAACCGATCTATTAATTTCTGTGACTTAATAAATAGATTTAATTTTGTACTAGTCGTATGTGTTCCTTCAGTACTGTTACTTATATGTTTTGCGATTGCGGAATTATTTAAATTGTTGACTACCAAGTCTCGATAAAGCTCTCTTTTGAAGACTGAATAGTCGGAATAAAATCTCTTCGTGATTATTTCTTCTTCGGCAATTGAATCGTTCTTAATCTTAAAAGGGAGATCGGCAAGTAAATTCTGTGAATGTAGACATATGTATAACAATGAGAACTCATTGCGATTCATAGTAAATAGATTGAACTCCTCATTATCGACAGCGTTATCAATATAAAATCGGAGTTTTTCAAAATTTGAGGTTATAACATATTTGCAATTTGATTGATTTGATTTGTAGTCAAATGCTTGCTTTCTAATCGATTCTAAGTCTCTTGTTTTGGTGCTCTTTAATTCTATTACGGCGATTGCTACATCATTTTGCAATATAGCTCCATCTGCTTTCTTCGCTCCTTTTTCATTCTTATACTCTGTTGTGAGATTAAAGTTAGCGCTTGGATTCAATTTGTATTCAAGGATATTAACGAATAGTTCTCTAAGAAATCCTTCTTGGTATTGTTCTTCTTTACTATTGCGAATATTCTGTTGTATAACCGAATCTTGGAAATACGCTGTAAATTTCTTGAATGCCCTATCAACATCTGTTTGGTTGAGATGAAGTAGGTGCTTCTTCAGAACTGAGTTTTGGAACAAAGACATGCTCATATTCGATTTATTGAGTAGTGTAATTTGGCACTATTGCGCCACTATTTGCAAATGTAACTTGGATTTATTTAGGCGACTACAAAACGAAAATAAAATTCCTTTAGAGTTGAATCGATACAATTCGCAATCGCAAAGCTCGGGACAAGTGTTCTGGTGAGGAAATTTAGCACGCGTTTGTGAATATACATTTCTATATCTATTCAATGTTCACTTTAGAGCATCATCAACTTGCGGAACAATTGAAATTAAGTTGATAGGTAGCTACTTAAAAATCCTTTGATAATTAAGCCGACACTTTCCCTTGGTAAAGACATGTTAACACCAAGCCATTCTGTACTAGCTTAACTACCAAGTGATTATGTCGCAACTAGTTACCAAGGGTATATTCACCGAGCTGGTTGATATGTTCTTTTTTGATTAAGGTTCAGAAGCCAGTGAGGATTATTATTAGACCATCCATGTTAGATTTCAAATTATCATTATGGTTGTTGTTGCTGTGCCTATGCAGATTAATTAAATTATTTACTATCACTTCAACGCGTATGTGGTATCCATAAATATATTATTCTAACAATATTAATGAACGTGCAGCCTTGTCAGTCGCACCAATAAAAAAGGGGAATACTCACCTTCTAGATGCTTTTTCCGATACTAAAACTGCGTTTTATTTACCAAATTATTTGTTGTGTTACCGACCAAATAACATAGTATGGATTGCCAACCATACACTTACATTTTAACGGCAAACACTATCTTGATCTAGGGCTTCTCATCAGAAACTATTACCCGAACATTTCTTGCTCCACTAGCTAGTCATACTGAATGGTGCTGCCATAAGAAATCACTAAGTTTGAGTCTTTGATCGATAGCATAATCACCCACTCAAGGAATCAACAATCTCAATAGTAGAGCGCGTTAAATGAAGAATTTGAGCATTTCTCTATAAAAACATACATATATGCAGTGTAGATCTTTCCATTACTACGATTGATTTCTACGAAATATACTACAAAACTCGAAATGGCCATATATGGAATATCGGAAGGAACCATATAGTGTTCATGCTGGAAGGTTTTTTGTAACCCCATATTCCAACATCGAATACTTCATAGATTGAAGCGAAGCAGTATTCATATTATTAAATTTCTCGTTTGTAGCTTGGCACTAATGACGTACGGCTTGCATTCGAACCAACAGCTTGTGCGTATTCCGGCCAAAGTGATCAGTCATTCCGGAGTTAAGTGACCAGCTTATCTACTCAACGCCCGAGCGTTGATAATAACACCAGCAGTGATCACATTGGCAGTGTTTGCTCGGCGAGCAATCGACGCATGGATTCCCCTTTCAACTGAAGCCGATGAGCATTGTGTAGCAACCGGTCAAGTATGGCGTCGGCGAGTGTCGGGTCGCCGATAGCGGCATGCCATTTTTGTATTGGTACTTGGCTTGTGATTAGTGTCGAACGGTTGCCGTGTCGATCTTCCATTAGCTCTAACACATCATTTCTTTGGCCAAGCGTTAGACTTTCAAGTCCCCAATCGTCGAGTACTACTACGTCTGTTTTGGCAAGTTGATTTAATAGCTTTGTAAACCGACCATCACCGTGTGCGATCGAGAGTTGTTCAAGCAGTCTTGATGAGCGAAAGTATCGCACGCTATATCCTTGCCTACAGGCTTGAGTGGCAAGAACACAGCCGAGGTATGTTTTACCGCAACCGGTGGCACCGGTAATCAATACGTTTTGGTGATGCTCGATCCACTGGCCCGATAACAAGGAGGCAAACATACTTTTATCAAGTCCTCTTGGATGTGCGTAGTTAATGTCTTCGGGGTACGCCTGTAGTTTAAGTTTGGCCGCTTTTAATAAACGATCAACCTTGTTGTTACTGCGATGTGTTGTCTCTCGATCGATCATTAACCCGAGTCGTTCTTCGAAGCTCAAGTCGTTGTGGGTTGCCGGTTGTTCCAGTTGTTGCTCTAATGCTTCGACCATGCCTGGCACGCGAAGCGTGCGCAGTTGTTGTATCAGTTGTGAGTGTTGCATATTATTGTTCCTGTTATTGAGTGATGGTTTAGTGATAAGTCTCAGAGCCACGGATATTTTCGTGGTTGCAGAGATGTTGGTCGACATCTTTGGTGCTGACGTTGTCGGATGGCTCGGTTAACTTGTCTAACCCCTTCTTTAAGATCGATTGCACACTGGTGCGCGTCGGTGAACCGATCTGCACCGCACGGGCACAAGCATTTTCAAGACGGACGCGATCGTACTTTTTCGATAACGATAACAACGCCAGCACCGAGCGAAAGTTCTGTTGCGGATGACGCTTAGCACCAAGCATCAGATGCACAATATGATGTGTCGCTGTGCCGATATCAGAGGCCCATTTCTCGAAGCGCTCTGGCGTCCAGTCTGCATAATATCGATGTGTGGCAGGCATATGCTCAGTGAGCGTTGTATGCTTTGCCTGTAGGGTAGAACGCACATGAGAGGCTACGCGCTTACCTCCAGCGAAAACATTCACCATGTGATTACTGGCACGCACTTCAACCTGAGTTCCAACCAACATATGAGGGACTGAGTAGTAGTGTTTGTCGTACTCAATGTGATAGTCAATATGCACACGTGCCTGGCGTACTTGTTGATACTCATAACTCTGCGATGGCAACGGGATTAACTTAGCTTTTTCGATCTGTTCAAACAACGATCGTCGACACCCAGGAAGTTTCTTGAATGGTCTTTCATTGAGTTCAACCAGCAGCCAAGTAATGGCCTCGTTAAGCTCACCTAATGAGAAGAAGGTAACCTTGCGAAGACGTGCGATGATCCATCGCTCGACCACTAACACGCCGTTTTCAGCTTTCGCTTTGTCTTTGGGCTTGTAGGATCTTGCCGGTATGATTGCCGTTCGATAGTGATCTGACCATTGCTCATAAGAGGCATTGAGCACTGGCACGTAACGATCGGTTTTAGTTACACCGCTTTTGAGATTGTCCGGTATGGTGAGCGTTGCCCATCCGCCAAAGAATGCAGCAGCTTTTATATGCGCATCAATCCAATCGCTTTCTTTTTGAGATGCCGACGCGCAAGCAAACGTGTAATTCGATGCACCAAGAACCGCAACAAAGATCTGCGCATTGATGAAAGTGCCAGTGCGAGCATCAACGACCGCAATGGTCGGACCACAATAATCGATGAACACCTTTTCACCGGCAATGTGGTTCTGCCGCATCGAACGTTGTTGTCGTCCTAACCATGTACGATATCGATGACAGAACTGCGAGTAGCTGTAACCGTTTTTGGTGTGCACTTGACGATATTCTTCCCATGCCAATTGCTTGGTCATACCAACTGATTTAAGGTCGACATAAACAGCCGCAAAATCAGGCTCAGCAAACTGGTGTTGCGGAACGTTTTTAGTGCTCTCAGGAAACAGCGCCAGCTCTAACGCTCGTTCGTCCATGTCAGGTGGCAACGGCCAAGTCAGCCCCGCGTTGCGAGCTCGAGTGAGATAGTTGACCACCGTGCCATAGCCGATTTCAAGAGAGCGGGATATCTTTCGTTGGCTCAGGTGGGATTCGTGGAATAGCCGCAGAACGGCATGGATTTTTCGCATAGGTAACCTCGTTCGTGACACGCTGCTCTCCGGTAGTCAGTTGAAACCGGGGTAGCGTATCAATAAGGGTTAAAAAACAATGCGTTGGAAGGGATTCTGGAATTAACTGATCAGTGATTCTGGAAAGTGATCAGTCATTCTGGCATGAGTGCCAATAGTGATCAGTTAAATCCAGAATCGATGATCAGATCAAAACAGAATAGGTGATCACTTTGAACCAGAATGGGTGGTCAGATTAGGCCGGAATACGCAGCTTGCACATGAACATCAAGTGTATAAAACGTTTTGCCAAACGCTCACACAAAACAAGATATCTTTTAAATTAATTTTCACTTGACGAATATTCTAATATAAATACTTATAACCTAGGTAAATAGGCTGAAGATTTGAGAATTAATTTTTAGGTCGAAATAACGGATCGTTTAATCGGAGATAGAGAGATGAATACAGTTTATGGAATGAAATTAAACGATGAATTAATTTACGTTGGCAAAACAACTAATTACGGACACCGATTAAGGCAACACAAACATAATGGTAAACGTTATGACAAGAATAGTACTGTAGGAAGCTATAAAACCTACATAGCGGAAATCATCCATACCGTAGGATGGGACACTATCGAGCATATCACTTTTGAGTCTGATCTTAATGAAGATAGAGCCAATGAACTGGAAATCGATTTAATTAAAGAGCATGATCCATTAGGTAACTGGGAGACTGGTGGCACTGGCAAAGGTAAGAAAATGTGTCGGTCATTTATTGACAATCAGATTGGACGGGAACACTCTGAAGAAACAAAAGACAAAATCCGTAAAGCTAATCAAGGCTCAAACTCAGTAGCTGCTAAGCTGACAGAAGTTCAAGCTATGGAGATATTCAAAGCGAATGGCTCTCAACAGCGTATAGCAGAACTTTATGGAATTAGTCATTCAACAGTAAGCTACATCAAACACAAGAAGACGTGGGCACACATACATGACAATTAAAATGTTCCAATGCATTAGGGATTGTTATTGATTTCATGATTAATTCATGAGCTTAGAAAATCATGTTTTTTGTGATGTAGTTCCGTTTTATACTTTTTCATATTATGTAGAAAAGAATATCAATCACCACACTCACAACCTCCACCATCCTTCAATAATTAAATGTAACCGCTCCTAGTGCCCACCAGCTCTATCCAAATCAATCAACTGTCTATCTCACGTCTGGTCATTTAGGGACGTTTATAGCGCCTTACAGGGATGATCGGTAAATTCCGTTGTATGTTTAGCTTGTCAACCATCGACTTCACAAATTAAATAGATCGTATAATGGTTCTGATTCACGGTATATGAGCAAATAGCACTGTGCATATATATAGTGCCAATTGATGGACAGCCCATTTGTCCACGCTTGTAAGTCATTGTTTTATAATATGGGTTTGACTAATATTGTCTTCCCGATGGGTAATCATGGAAAGCTGTTCAAGGATGTGAAAGGTAGCCTCCAGCAAAGACGGCCTGCAGCGCTGGGGT
>JAVCKV010093306.1:0-20734 GCA_032274145.1 Herpochondria borealis | reverse complement strand
TGAACTGAAATTGTTATGGTCTTGTTTGGGAATCTTATTGGGCTTCGTATTATGACTGGACATTTTATGTGATAAAACGACATTGATTGTTTTATCCGCATAATATTATTTGAAGTAGCGTATTATTTTGAAAATTTCGGTAATATTGTTCACCAAATCGAGTTTGAAAGTAGAGCTGCTTATTATGCGATGTCAGATGTAAGCGACTACGACACTTTTGCAACAACCCATTCCCGTAAAAAGGTCCTGACCCATTACACTGCTACCCCCTTCTACTAGACCCAAATCGTGAATACAGATATGATCAATTGTTAAGTGCCAAGCCTACTGGTTTCTGGCTTTCTGACAATGAAGACTCTGAATCAAAGGGTTGGCATTATTGGTGCCATCATATGAATGATTTCCAACTTGAAAATCTGGCCTACCAGACGGATGTGAAAGTCAATCTCCAAAACAGTCTTGTCTTGGATGCCACGAATATCATTGTTGTCCGAGAATTTATGGAGAACTACTGCTTGGTGTCAATGATCCCCGATTGGGAGCTGTTGCGGAGTCGCTACAAGGGTCTTCTCTCGTGACCCCCTATAGCAATCGAATGCAACTTGCCGACTATGGTCTTCATTTTTCGATTCTGTGGTATACTGGGATTGTGCGTCTGTAGTGATTTGGGATATTAGCGGCTGCATCGTATTCCGAATGTCGATTCGTGGTGGGAGACGAAGAGAACCGCTACTATCCCGACGAAGATGATGATTGACTGGAAAATTCTTGCCAGCTCTGGAGACTAGTAGCTACTAGAACTGTTCGAGGGTAGTGACGATCTTGGAGGCGAAGGTCAACATGTTAGTAGGGTAGATCGCACTGATTGTAGTTTGGAGACTTCTTGTGTGCTGTGTAACTAAATCCGAGTTCAACATAGAGTAGATGAAGTAGCAGAAACTCCTCTCTAGAGGAAAGCATCGTGAAACAAGTTTGATAGATACGGAGTCGTACAACCTCGCACACCGGGAAGCTCTTATTGACAATCAATCTATATTCCGTTCAATTCTCGCGAGACGGTTCTCCGCATTTTTTTTTCGTGAGTTTGAAATACCAATGAATTCCACTTGATAACCATCAATTGAAGGTCCTCCAACTGATGATACCTGTCGCCAGGATTCTGCGCCCGATTTTGACGAATCTGTTCTGCAGAATCGGGCTCAGAATCAGAGTCATCCCAAATGTCCAAGAAAGGACCAGTCCGGGATGGAACCTCATGCCGACGTCCCGCTTCGTGTTGTGGGTTGTGAGTGATCATAATATTGGGCAATGGTTCCACTCAGTTGTCTTCATGCTTTTATCAAAGAGGAAGGGAAGAGAAGGAAAGAGAGACATTCTAGTTGCAGGTACGTCTTGCACTATTCAATACGGGCGCAAAGTCCAATGCATGAGCATAAGATAACGACTATCGGCACACACAAGCTTTTATAAGATGATGCCATTTACTGGGTACTGTACGGAAGAAGAGGTGCTAGCCCCACAGAAGAAAGAAGAGGGTAGCATCAAAGCCTATTCTAGCATTCTAGAAAGGCCCACGCCACATAAGCCATACTTTCAACGCGTCTCTAAAGTACCCTACAAGTGGTAGGAAATCCGTTAGATCGGCTACCACTTTTACGGTATTACGAAAGCACCAAGCGAGTGCTGGTAGTAGTCATTGGCTGCCGCGTGTGGTTCTGGCTCTACTGTAGTTGTTGGTGCATCACAAATGTAGTTGCGGCTTCAACTCCTGGCCAGCTGCTAGGTTCAACATCCTGCTTTCTATTTACTCCAATCGGCTGCTCGAGTTCCGATGACCAACTAGAGGCTTTGTCTACTCTAGAGAGGAGGGACAGCGAGACACAGCTAGATAGTTATGATACGTAGACCCTGCGATTGGCACGAGGATAATCATGGTAGACTTGAAGTTGCCGGCGCCACTATTTTGGAGCTTGCTGCAAGGACGCACACTTCGGGTCTACCACGTACACGTTATTGTTGCTACCTACATTTCGTCTAATCTCTAGAGTAGAGCGAGAGGTATCATTGTTTAGGTGCGCACATACAAATGTCTTGTGCGCGTGTGGGGTGGCATTACAGGTAAAAGTATGGCACGGTACGTGCAACGAGTACCGCAATTGACTGACTCCCACCCGAAACCGATACACAGACACCAGACGATCGGTATTGAATGTCTGGGAACGAACGGACAACCACTAACTTTCTTTCATACATATTTTCTGCTATGGAGCAACGACGAAAACAACGACTCGTCTCTCTTCCGCCCTCTTCCTACTCGCCCTTGACAGTTCAACAATCGGATCCGCGGCTGCAGCCGTCTCGAAGGACTACGATTTCGTCATTGTCGGAGGTGGAACAGCTGGTTGCGCCTTGGCGGCTCGTATCTGTAGTGGCCTTCCGTTCGCCACGGTTGCCATTCTGGAGCGAGGCACTCCACGCTCTAAAGCAACAAACCGTTGGTGATCTCTGTCGCCTATGGGACACACCTTCGTTGACGGAGAACTTTGAGAGTGAACTCAACTATGAACTGTATGCCAACATTGGAGAAGACGAAGATGATGCAGATGAAGTGTCATTCGGTCGATCGGTTCGAATCGTAACGGGAAACACGTTGGGAGGCACTACTTCCATCAACGGTAACCAATGGGCCGTTCCTCCTCTCCAAGATGTGGAGGCGCGGGGGATTGCAGGGTAGAAGGAAGACGTTGCCTTGGCCTACTACCAGAAAGCGGCCGATATGGTGCAGCCTGAAGTATCAAGTTGGAGGCAGAATCGAAGCGAACCATATATCGAGTCCGTCATTAGGACTGGATTCCCCCTGAGACAAGCAGCCACGAGCATTCCCACTCCCGTGAACTCCACGTATGAGTATCATATTGCTCATGATGCTCTGACTGGGAACGGCGGGATTCGGCGACAGCGTACTTGATGTCCGCCCTGCAAGGTGCGTGTGCCTCGACTCTCACTTTGATTCAAAGCGCCACGGTTAGCAAGATTGTGGTGCAAGACAACAAAGCTGTTGGAGTCGAATATGTTGATACGAACGACCAAACAACAACCGTGGCAATCGGAGCAAGGAAGGAAGTGATTATTTCCGCAGGTCCCTTCACTCCCCCAAACTACTGCAATTGGTCCTCACACAGTCCTGGAGGATGTAGGCATTCCCTTAATCAAGGACTTGCCCGTCGGTGCCAACACGCAGCCGACCCGTGGCTTTGATTGCGGGTCTGTACGACGGACCTGTCGACTGGTCCAATAGGCCAGAGCTGAAAACTGAGCAAGCCCGACAAGACTTTTTGGATGGGAAAGGCGGAATCTATGCGGTCCCCGTTGCCACGGCAGGAGTTTCCAGTGAACTTGGATACATTGAACCGACGTTCAACCTTGGAGATTCCGGGGGCAACGTACCTGTTTTTATCTCGGCCTGTGTACTCAACTCTGTGAGTCGCGGAAACCTAACAGTGGCAAATACGAATCCCTTCTCTCCCCCAAATGTGGCATTGAATCTGTACCAGGACTCGAGGGATTTGAGTTCAATGGCTCGCTGTCTGGAAGAAGTTGTAAGGCCGGTAAACGAAGAGTTTGGATCGACGGTAGAGATATCTCCAGGTCTTGGCACCACTTTGGAGGATTCCATTCGATCGGATCGCGCCCCAAATGCGTATCACTTTGTTTCAGGGTGTCCTGTCGGCAGTGTCGTTGATGATGAATTGCGAGTCTTTGGGATTGGGCAGCTTCGAGTGATTGATGCGTCGGTGATCCCAAACATTACTTCGGGACCAATGGCTTCAGTGTACCTTATCGCAGAATTCATGTCTGAGAAGATTGTCCGTGAATACGAGTCTTCCTTTTCGCCTCCCCGCCCAGGCAAAATAGGAAAGCGCGGCAAGAAAGGAAGTAACAAGAAGGAAGGTCGCAAAGGGAAAGATCAGCAGGCTGATAAAGCAAAGAGGGGCTTGAGGGAACTCATCAACTAGTGCGAATAGCTTAGTTGGCTAGCTAGTGAGAAATACTATAAGGTACCCTCCACGGTTTCTTCGATCTACTTTTGATTGTCTCGTGCGTACTTCGCGCCTATACTAGCATTGAGTCGCCAAGATGAGTGATTCACGAGCCAGACAATGTGAGGTGGTTTTGGGGGACTAATATCGTTATCGGTATGCCTTTGTGCCCTAATCCTGATGGTACACGGTGTTCTCTAGAACCGGACCTTTTCAGCAAGATTCTCGGCGCTATCAACGACAAGACTGCAAGCAGCATGCAGAACACCCAGTTTTCCCACCCGCAAAATGCCATCGTCCCGCTTCTGGTCTGTTTTTCGCAAACAAGCCATGACTGGATAATGACATCTGGACCGAAAGTACTGCTTCACGACAGAATCGCCCGGAAACACTTCGACAGCTGTTTCAGCAACAACCTCCATCGGCAAGAGCGGGCCCACATGCAGCTTGCTGTATGCAACAAGAAGTTGTTGAACGTAGCAGCTCACGGCATTCGCTGAGAGTTGCTCTTTGGCAAATCTCTGTGAATTGGCTACCATTGCGCGAGCATGGTTATCGTTCTGTTCCAAATACCCCAATTTTTCTTCCAGATCATTCATCGAAGAGTCAATGCTAACATAATGAACGTTTGGCTTTAGTCCACTGTAGTAGAATTCGAGTTCCTGGGAATCTTCCTTGAGAAGCACCGAGTTGCCTGCCACGAGTTTCTCCGAACGTCCCGAGCATGGACCGTTGCCATCTAGCCACGCAATATACTTGTACAGATTGTGATCCTCCATTTCAATCTTGGGTCGCAATTCAAACAGACGTTGCATTGTATTCAAGGGTTCTGGCTTGTTGACTTGCACAAATTTGTAAAACCCAACGTCACAACGTTTCCGCAGCTTGGTTCGATTGCACTCCATCAGTAGCCGCGTGCGCGGTTTCTTTTTCCAGTCGTCTAACTTGTACATCCCGTTGGTCGTTGAGCCCCTCCAAAATAGCTTGCTTGTCTTGTTTGACCAGGCATAAGCGGGTGTGGAGTCAACCTGTTGTCGATAGGTTTCGAGATCTCGGAGGTGCGACATGTACGGAATGAGAATAGTGGAGTGATTTTGATGCTTCTGGAAATGGAAAATCGGAAGATCGAGATGGTCCTCGTGGAGTCGATCCGCGCGGACCATGAGCATGTCCACGTCGGGCAGGGAAACTGTACAGGCAACTTTCATTAGCATTGCCAACCTTTTTCGTGTTCGTGGTCCGAACCACGTTGAAATGTTTGCTGATGCCTGATTACCTTCGTTTTTCGCCATCACCGCCGACCGGAAGAAAAAACGGTTCTGGCGAATATGCACCATGAACAGTCCTTTGTGGCGTTTGTACAGAGCCTCGTTCAGCATCGTTGTCGAAATACCACTTACAAAAGGTGCAAGATCCTTTTCAATTTGGTTCTTGTACGATAACCCACTGACAACCTTTTCACATCCTTGCCAAATGTTGTCACCTTTTGGGGTGTCAGTTGAAATTGTATCATCGTCATAGAAGGTCCGAGGAGCAAGGTCACCTGCATTGCTGATTCTTACGCGCGTTTGATTCGCAATAGCGGTGATGCTCCAGGTGGATGACCACTCCAGAGGGGTAACAGTTGTAAAGCCTCGAAGTAGGAGGCATGATACAACGAGCAACGCGATGAACCAAAGCCACCGGGTAGATGTCCTGACACTAGCGTGGTTTCCTCGCACGCAACAGCAAGTTCCTAGCGTCGCTGCCATCTTATAGCGTTAAAAGTGTGGTGAAGACGTTGGGGGTGAAGATCTGGAGATCGATTTTGTGGTATTTTAGTGGGAATCAATCGGAGGAGCGGCCGTTGCGTCCAAATTGTGACTGCCGCCATGCTACCGGCCGGCGCTGGCGTCGAGTCACAGAATCTGACGGCTACATTACCGCTACAAGACTCCACCGGAATATTTACTGTCTGTGTAGTGCGGTGATAGAGAGTAAATACTGTAGCACATGTACAATACTGTAGCACAGTACTCGGAGTACAGTGAAGGCGTTTCATTAGTAGAGAGGTGCACTTATTTTGCAGCTTGCTTGCTTCTGTGAGCGTTGGGCTGCGACATCCGTGAATTAGGATTGATAGATTTCCTCACAAGGTAATGGCAAGAACTGTTGGTATTCTGGCTAGCCGTCTGGGACCAACAACGGGAAGATTCAAAGATCGTGGCCGAGGTGAGAAGATCACACTTGAGGTGCAAAGAGCAGCCAAAGGTGAAGAAAACCAGAAATATCACCATGGAGGTGCAACGATCCAAAAGATCGCAGCAGAGGCGCGGAAAGATCCAAAACGATTCGAACCAAACCGCTCGTTTTGAGTTAACGCGGGTTACATCCATTATAGGCTTATCGGCAAAATCGTATCACACAGGGTGCCTGCTCTCGCCTTTGAAAGAAGGTAGGTGAGGCAGTGCGCCAAAAAGTCGGCGGGTTCAGAAATTCAGTTCCCAGCGCAGACAGGAGATCGTTTCAACCGAAACAGCTTGACTGTTTTACTAGTACAGCAATCTAGCCAAATCAAAATCTCGAAATTCTACTCTAGAGACGCTCTCTGGCAAGCTCTCTAGAGAGGTCGCCTCACGCATTTCCTTGAGAGCGACCAGGCCCGAAGGTCCCGCACCAACAATCAAGATCTTTTCCTTAGAAGCTTTCATGATGCTGGAAAACAATCAAATGCCTTTTTGTGGAAGCTTCGTGTATGCTATTGAGTCCCTCACGCGGCATCATTTTGTTGTGGGAGCTTCGTGTATGCCTTTGAGTCCCTCACGCGACATGCAGTGCTCGATTTCGAGTTGGAAAAATGAGTCCCTCACATGCAGTGCTCGATTTCGAGTTGGAAAAATGAGAGGCAGCTCCAAGACGCCGCAGACCGACGATGTTTTGTCCCACTTTCGAACTTGATCGTGCAACTTTCGAAGTATCATAATATATAATATGAGACTCTGTGAGGACAAGACGTTCAAGTAGCTGCGACACCTTGTTATCTGGGCTATATTTTCATCCTTGACATGCTCTGACGTCATCTATTGATTAAGTAGTAGTCTGGAGAGGATGCCTACAATGTCACATTGTGGCTTCCCTCTTGTTATGTTGGCACGCCGAGCAGGTGGCGCCTTTTTCGCCTTGGTCTGCCGCGACTCGGGGTCTGTCCCCCTTTTCATCGACTCCATACGATGCACTCGCCTACCCCATTCTTGGCACTTCCTTCACCCAGCATGGGCTTCCTATTCTCCCTACTCACCATCTGGGTAGCCTTCCTCGCAAGGAGTGGGCTCGCATTGATTTACGATGAGAGATGCATCGGTTGTATCGACGTTGATGTCCATTTCCATGTTGTCGCGTATGACAACGGGACGATCTACTACTACAACCAAACGGAAACCGTTGACAGCCTCGTCCCCATGATTCACGAGAATATGAGGATTGTCAACTACGAGCTCAACGAAACGCCCTTCGTTTTCAACTGGAAGAATCCAGACAATATCCCTGTTGTGAACCACACAGACTGGACGTTGAACGCTGGGGATCGCGTACATCTACTCAACTTTTGGAGCTTTCTTGGAGATCGCAAATCAATTAATGTATACCTTGCCCACGGCTTATCGTTCAATACCACCTTGGTTGGCAAGGGCTCGTTGCCCTCATACGATTACAACGGAGTTTTTATGGGCTATGAAATTCTCCCACCAGAGGGGAACGGCTTAACTCTTGTTCATGAGTTTGGGCATTGGTTTGGGCTCTTGCACACATATGAGAACAATGTAAACTTAGAAATAGATGACTGCCATGTCTCCAATCCGGGGGATCTTGTGCATGACACCCCAATTCAGTTGAAGTTTGATACGGAGACCTACACCAACGAAACGGCATGGGATTCGTGTCCGAATCAACCAGGGCAAGACGCCTTTTGGAATATAATGAACAGAGTATGTCCCGGACGTGACTGTTTTGGTGATCGCGCCTATCTCACGGAAGGGCAGATTCAACGAATGGTGAGTCAACACAACACAGTATTATATTTTTATCCTCTATATTTGAGCTCGAAAAACTGACTATGCATCACACGATCAATCTAAAGTACCTCGAGTGGCTGTTTTATCGTCAACACGATGAAACTTGTGATGATGACCAGTTCCTTTTCGGAGCCGAATTTCCGACGCAGAGAGCGACTGAGGAAGTTATCATCTTTGATGAATTTGGAAAGGAAGTCTACAATCTCAGGACATCATACCTGGATAGTACACTCTTGAACTCTGACCCAAAGAACGTCTCAATTAACATATGTTTGCACCGCAACACAAGTTACTTTGCGGTATCCTATGATGGATCCTTTTTATTCGTCCCCGATTCGGTATACTCTATCGACGGCCAAGTTGTCAGAAGTATCGCGCGGGGGGTCAGACGTCGGGCAGAGCTCTTTCCTCTACTGACGATGGAACGAAATGCATCTGGTTCGCAAGGCAACGCTTCCTTGACGTATGATGCCGCCTCCTCCTCATCTGGTGGTGGTTGTACTAACTCAACTGAGGCTCTTTTGGAGTTTAGCGAGCTTGACAGGGTTGAAGGCGTAACCATCTACGACATGACAGGCGAAGGCAGAACACTGAGAAGAGGGTCTTCCAGAGACAATGTGAGGGCACAGTGCGTTCCCAGGAATGGGAACTATGCTCTGCTCGTGTGCTTTTACAACTCTGTGTCATCCAACTACACCGTATTTGTTGGTGGGATTCCTCGATTATCAGTGAACGGTCCATTTCACAACCCATTTGCTTATATACCACGTTGCTCCCTGACGTTGCTCACTCCGGCAATGCTTTCGGCGACTACAAACGTTTCATCAATACAACCATCACCATCATCCCATGTGCCCAGTTTAACCCCCACAGCATTATCAACGAACCCATCAGGCTCTGCACTTCAGTCTATTCTACCAAGTCTGATAACGACCCTGCCGTCCGTGAGCCCCAGTGTAAAACTCATCAAACCATTTGTCCCCACGGCAGTCTCGGCGAGTCCATCTACTCTAACATCAAATCTTCCACCGGCAAACCCACCAGTCGAAGAGGTCGCACCACAGCCGTCAACTGCGCCTACCACGAGCGCTTCGTTGGTACGAAAGTGTCTTGCCGTTTTCCCGACCCTTACTGCGATCCTTCATTTGTACATGCAGGTGGTGTAGTAGGATATGTCTCATTTGCCAGTCACTACAAGACTCGCGTTTCGCCTAGGTAAATCGAAGGTTGCAGTCGGAATGCATCAATCTGGGCCTGCTTATAATTATACACCTATCCGATACGATGGATAGTATTCTTGCCGTGGCAGCGATGGGTGCGTCTGCCTGACTTCTCGCTCTCCCGTTTGATATCTCTCAGTAGGTTTCAAGCGGCTAGCATAGATATACCGGTAGGACATAATTATTCATGTAGCAATCGGTGCTGATAGCTCTAGTCCTGTCTGTACAAGGTCAACTGACTGTCTCTAGAGCTAACGCCCAAAGTGTGTTGCTATGACCTCCTTCCGGTTACCTCTGGAGGAGTCGATCCTTGAGCACCAGCAGGATCTCTGTACAATGGAAGCAGTGTGGATTGTCCCTTCGTTTCAAAACGGCATATCGTTCCCTCAAGTTTTCCATCATTTGACCAAGGCTGGAGGGAAAGGTCCAGTGAATTTCAACTTGAATCTGTGCCGGCAACGATTCCGGCGAATTGGCCATTAAAGAAGGAAGAAGCGCCCATTCGTAGCCCTCCACATCCACTTTCAGATAGTCTGGTCGACCACCCACAATGTCCACGACATGATCCAGTGTAATCATGCGGTTTCCTTGGACTCCACCATAGCCGGGCTTGGTGCCAGCCTCTTGCGGCACTTCGGTGGTGCCAACGCACTTTTTGTGCAACGTGACGCGCGAACCAATCGCAAAGGGAACGGGCCAGCTGCCTGTACAGTCAAAGGTATGAATCTCACAGGGCGAGTTCTTGTAGGCGTCTGTTTCAAATCCCCAAATTCCATTGGAACCCAACGATACAATGATGCAACCCTCTTCCCACTGCTTTACTACATTCTTGCAGAGAAACTTGGCCTCATCATCATTGCCCCACTGCATAATGCCGCCACATGTAGCCGTAGCATCTTCGACCGGTTCTAGGGGATTGAAATATTCACGTTGAATCACTGCTTTGCAATTGGTGCAGTCCACATCAGTGTCCTTCTTCTTTCCTTCAGATTGTGGTCTGCAAGTATTGCTCGGTGCATCGCAGTAACCATAGCAATAATAGTCACCAAAGTAGGTCGCTGTGCTTCTATACGCCCTGTTGGAGACTGCGCTCGCCCCAACAGTGGGCTCTGCTACAGTCAGACACTCTGTGCAGGCGTGCGAACATTGTGGGTCATTAAGCTTCAACTCCGTAAGATTTCCGCCAGCACCAATCAGTGTGATACCCTGTGGAGCAGTGTAGTCCTTTCGTTTCGAACGGCGAGAGTTGTCGCCGCCGCCATTCAGCCGCTGCGGCGAATGCTCGTTGTTGGCTCCTTCATGCGAGCAGGCAACAACAGACGCGATGCTGGTGATGGGGTCGATTCTCAAACTAAGAAATAGATTCAAGACCACACCCATCGAGATGAAGGCTGCAGCCAGAAATCCCCATCCTGATGCTGCGCCCATTGTGACAAGAGTAGCAATCGACTGAGGCTCCGAGGGAGGAGGATGAACAGTATCACAATGTTGACGAGATCAAAATTTCAAATTGTGGCGAATGTCGAATGTCTCCGTGACTGCACTCGCACTGGATCGATCGAGACAGTATTTTAAGCTATGTTGCAGGTTTGATGGATGATGGTCTCTACAGCCAGATGTAGACCATCGTAAGATGCAACTTGTTATTACTGTACTGTATAATATTATTAAAACAAAAAGAAACTTTGGCTTTCATGGCGCCAAGAGCTTTTATATAAACATGACAGAGGTTTTGTTGAGGGCTCAGAACTTTTCCGTCGTGAAACCTCGCAACGTAATACCCCCTTCAATCGTTGTGGCAGCCTCGGCAAAAGCTTCCGAAATAGAGGTCGCGTCGTCCGTCGCTTCAATCAAGGCAGATCCTCCTTGGCGGCATATGGATCGAAAGTTTGATTTCATGCGCTCGCTCAGGTTAATACCAACCACAAGCAGATGAACCATCTTGTCGCGGCTCACCTCGAGGCTCCTGGAGTGGACTGAATTCCAGTCGCTCCAATCACTCCAGGACTCACCATCGGTTGCAAGCACGATCCATGTGGCACAGGGACAGTCTTCGGCTGAGTTTAGAGCACGGTGAAAGCCAAGAGAAGGCTGGGCAAAGCGCATACCAGGAGCGGGGCTAATGGCAAGCCCGTCAATCGCATTTGTCGTCTTGGCAGACTTTTTCGTGAGGTCAAAGCTGACCCCCTCATCAACCGTGTCGCCGAAAACGACCAGGCTAACCTGATCAGGACCGCAGCAAGTTCTATGGTATAGGTCAATCGCTCCGCGTTGCATGGCTTGCAGACTCTCCTCCTCCAGACTCACGTTCGCATCAAGGCAGAGCACCAAGTTCTTCTCGAGGGATGGAACCGACACGGGCCCTTTGCACACCTTGAGCATTTCACGGAACCGACTCTTGGTTGTTTCAACCGTATTGGGGTTCCAAGCCATCTCATCACACGATTTCATGCTCTGCAGGAGAGCTTCCGCGGCAGCGGAGAAGGCGGACTCTACCAAGTATTCGTCTTCCATCAGCATGCGCACTGCAAACCGCGCTGCGTCGTCGACGTTGCCCTGCCTGAGTTCGTTCCGGATTGCAACCTCCTCGAGTTGCTGAAGGCGGCCACCGAGCTTCATAGTTTGGATAAGAGGCGCCTCGCTGTCCTTCCCAATGCAACATAGTAGACTATCCGCTTCGTGAAGAAAAGCATCAATGTCTTCCGACCCAGATTCCATGCAAGAGACCAATCCATTGCCTCGTCTGATCAGTCTGTCAAAGTAGCGTTCAGAGTTCGTCTTGACGGATCGTGTTCTGATCCAAAAGTTGCGAACATCCGTGTCCAGCATTGCTGCAGACTCAATATCCTGAAGCGCTAAATCCTCCGAGTCCACTTTTGTCTTCACTTGTCAGTAGGAGGAAGATACCACGGTTGAAGTGTCGGTTCGCGAGTTGACGTGCATATTCTGATCGGGTTGCATCATTGACGCGATCGTCGCTCACGGCAAACTCATAATCCTTGCTAGCCATGTCAATTGCTTCATTGTAGCATTCGAATGCAGCCACCTTGACACACTTTCCACTGACACAACAGCAGGCAGCACCACTTCTTCTTGACAAATACAGAGAGAGATAAGTGTTGCCGAGGTTGTTACAACAGATTCCAACCGCCTTCTGATCGTCGACATTGCGATACAGCTTCAGTGCATCCGTCAAGAACTTGAGCGCCGACTCGTGGTTGCCAGAGAAGAAGGCAGTGTTCGAGAAACGAACAATCTTATACAACTTGGCGAACGAGCTGTACACTTGGTTTACCTCACGGGAACCACCGTTCATGGGTGGGATGTCATCGTCAATGTCGCCTTCGTTGATGCTTTTCACAATGCTGCAAAGAATCATCACCGGTTGTGTCACAGAAATGGCCACCATGGATGTAGTGACTGCAACCATGATTGCGGTAACTCCGGATATAACCAAATATATGATGATCAATCCCCACAACTCGTCTTCGACATTTTCATCAAAGGCACCCGCAAGGTCTTCCTCTGGTATAATGATCCCCAATGAAAACACAAGCGTTCTCGTCTCGTTGATTCCTCGTTCATAGACGCTGGCATTGATGGTTTCAACGGTTCTAACGTACACTGGAACATAGTAGAGAGCAATCCTCTCTTGTTCGCCACTCTCTGTCGTTCGAGAGAAAGAACAGTTTCCTTCATTCCCGTTCTTCATATCATCGACGAGCGTGCTGATTTTGTTCCGATTCTCAGAGTCTGGCTCGTCATAAGGTAGAAGAGCGTCTACGATATCAGGTGCCGATTCTTCGCCAAAGACATAGTTTGGAGCAATCACCGTGTCACCTCCTAGCACATCATGTGGTGAGATCATGATCACACTCCCTGTTCCGTTAGGACCAACATTAGTACCTGACAGCCGTTCAACAAGACCATCGGGGATGAAGTCCAAAAGAGCTTGTCCCAGATAAACGTTTGCAATGGGGTCGTAGATTGGTGCAGTGACACTCATTGCAACTTGTGGACTTGCAGCGAATTTGTACGGCGAAGTTATGTGGGTTTCGCCCAAAGCCTTTCCATCTGCGTACCATCCACGGCAGCGGGCGTCGTAGCCGTATTTTTTTAGGGGACACAACTCGGGTCGAAGTAAATGAGCACCATTCTCCTCAGAAGATTGGAATCGAGAGAACTCTGCATGAGAGTAGTCGCAACCTGAACTTCCAGTGAGCATGCCGTCGGCTTCGAGCCCCACGAACATCCCCAGGTGCTTGATGCGAGCCAAGTCACCAGAGTCATAATTGAAAATAGGAAACTCAACGACTGAAATGGCAGAGAGAACTCGAATGCGATCATACGTAGTTTCGTACCCGGAGGCATTCGATCCCTTCTCCGCGCCGGGAACTTCACTGATATCCGACCACCAGTTTGTACTCTCGGGACTGGTGTCAACCAAGGGGTAGCTCGTCGAATTCCTGTTGCCAGTTCTTTCGTCGGCGTCGTTGCTCTGGGATGCCCAGTACCGCCATTGCCGCATCCTCGGGTCCACACCGATGCGGCTGCAATTCGATCGCCCATATCTAGGAAATCCCCAATCGCAGTCACATGGACTCCTGTCCGAGTCGTTGTAAAAGGGGCAAGTTTTGTTGGGGTAAACCTTGCATTCTTCCGTCGATTCGTCGACGAGGGTGAACGCATCTGTCCGTGCAATGACATCTAGCAGTAGCCATTCAGCGACACGCTTATACAAGTGCAAATCACGGACTGGCTCTTCCAGTACCTCACCAGCAAACTCAGCTCTCGACTGTGCCACAATCCCAACATGAAATTTTTCCAGAGCCAGTGAAGCCTCGTTGGTCTCGTCGAGAAGAGCAGGAAGAGTCCGTGTAATCTTCCTGGATACGATATGACTAATCGTGTAGATGGTGAAGAACAGTGGTATCACGATGAGTATTAAAATCCACCAGAACAAGGGAGACCGTCGAATTCTCGGTAGTTTATTCACAGTCTTGTGCAATTCAAACTTCTTATTCTCTTGTTCGTTCAATGGGTTGATATTTTGTCCTCGATGAATTCGTTTGGGGATTCTTCTTTGATCACACGTATCGAATGGGTGCTCTACTGGTGGCAGTAGGGGAGGTTTGGCGGCGGCCGCAACATCTGCCAGTTTCTTGATATCATCACTTGATAGGGAGCTTTCCGTGGCGTCATCCAAATCTTCTGCTGCAAACTTGATGGACGAGTGGAAGCTTTTGCTCTTGCGGAGACTCGTGTTCAGACTTAGATTCAGCTGCAAAGACAAGTCGCGTGGCGGATGCACGGATACATCACGAGCTGTTGGTTCGTCTATTGCCGGCCCTTCGTCTGTCGCTTCGCCAGATGCTGGCGGCGCGCTCTCTTCGGATTGCAAACCAGCAGGCTGATGACTCTCCTTCTCCACAACACTGTCAACTTGATTGTCATTTCTCCAATACAGTTGTGCAAAGTCTTCATGACACTCCAACGTGTTGGCAATCTCTAGCACCCCGCTTTGAGCAATCGTTGCAGGCCCTTCTTTTGAAAAACCTTGAATCATAACTGTAAAGCCATCCACCAATGTCGTAATTTCAGTCTTTGGCGTCCATCTCAAGAACGGCTTGTCTCGTACATAATCAATGTCTTCCGAATATATAATACGTTTGGCGGTTCCCTCCATCCACTGAAAGGGTTGAGTGAGGAAATGCGCCACGAGCCATGTGAGGCACAGCGCCACAAAGAGACCGACTGCTCCCAGACCTGCTGAAATGGCGACAATTTCCGACACATCTTCTTGCACCGCGTCTTCCATCGTGTGAATGGGTGCAAAAACCGAGTCAGAGACTGCCATGATGAGAATTGAATTCGGTTCATAGTAATCGTTGGTTCTGTTTACAGGTGGTGTTGGAATCGGATAGGCTGCCACAATCATGCCATTCTTGGTCGTCAACAAGGTCGATGGATGGTGAGGTTGGCCATCGTCGTGATGATGACGACCAGTCACGGCCTCCCTGATTTTCTCAAACTCGTCCACTTCAAAGCCGACATCTGTGACATTCTTATTCAAGTCGCCACTAGTACTCCCTGGCTCATCATTGCTCGTGGCTATAATGGCTCCGCTCGTTCCAATGAGAAATATATTGGTTCCTTCTTGTGCCAAACTCTGCAACAACGTTTGTGTATGTTCAATCGACACATCTGCAAGTGTACAGGCAATGAATTCTCCCGTAATACGATCAAAGACAGCTTGTCCGAACGACACGAGCCAGACATCTTCAAAGGCATCCAGGTAGGGTCCAAAGACGACGGGGGCATCGCCTCCGGCAATGGCTTGATTTTGACACCACGGTCGTTCCATTGGATTGTAATTGCGACTATTCACCCTCACACCCTTGGCATGACACTTTTGCACCATTTCAGGTGTCCCCAGCGGTCGGTTGGTTTCCTTGTTCTTATTGTCCAACATCCATTGACATCCACCGGAAATGTACGACCCAGTACTATTGATGCGACGTGCCGGGTACACGACCGATGCCCCCGCACCTTCATTGACAAAGTAGACACCCAGTAACTTGATGGTAACTTGGGCTTCGTACAGGGGCTTGAGAATATATTGCAGAAAGCCAACTTTTTCGTGCAGCGAGTCTTGTGGTGCAACAGGATGTACGACACCTGCAGTCGCCATGTCGTTGTTTGCATCTGTACAATTGGGATAATAGGACCAGTCTCCTTCGACAGCGCTTGGATCGCATTGTCCTTGAAATCGAAAGGTTGCATGTTTCGTCGAAATCACGTACGGATCTCCATACCACGTTTTGCGTTCTTCTTGTACATGTTCTTGATAATTCTCTTCATTGACATTGACTGTAATATTCCAATCGGGTGGTAGTGGTACGGGTGCGAGCGGATATTTGGGGGACATTGCACTGTCTATATCTACAAATGGAACGTTTTCATCCGTGGCCCAATTCTCTCCCACTATTCGATCGTGCGTGACTTGCCGCAGCAACGAGACGGTACCGCTCAGTCCATTGGATCGTCGCGAGACTGTATCCGCGACCGAGGCCGAGGACAATTGAACTGTACGAATGACTTGTTCGGTTAACGTTGATTCGGCATGATGTTGCACGCGATTGCCAGCCGTCACAGAGACGGCAATCGATGTAGAAATAATGACCAAAATGGCCACTGTGGAGATGGAACCAAAGGAGACCCACAGTTGATACCGTAATGAGTAATTGGGCTTGAGACAGGCCTTTCGTAATAATCGAATCATGATATAGTGTTTTGTGTGTTTCTTTCTCTTTGTAATACAGCTGGTACTCTCTTTCAATCTCTATCTCTCTATCTCTCTTTGTTCTCTCTCTAATCTACACAGAATAACAGCGATCAACAGCGACAACGATAATATGCAAGCTGCTGCTGTCGGGTACACTGTCTGTAGGTAGATAGAGCACGAGCTTCAGCGCCCAGCTTCAGAAGAACAAGAGACATTCTGAATCCTACGTGGATTCCTGTAAGGGGAAACAGCGAACCTTTCGAGACGCAGTCTGACAGCTTTTATCGCATGTTAAGAGTGACTCCCGAATTTCTTACTATCAATATAGATGTGATACATGAATGTCGTCTTCTTCTTCTTTTATCAAAGACGTTTCGTATCAATATCAGCAATACCGGTTGATTCCAATAAACTTCATACTACAAATCACCTCTTTCATAGAATAATCCATCAAAAAGTAGATCGAGCACCTTCAAGCATCTTCTACTGCGGAAACACGTTGCCTCGACGAAACGGGAGCAACAGCGGGCTGCAACTAAGAAGTAAAGGCAATAAATGTTGAAACTCGGACTTTTTGGTTTCTGCGAGGTGTTTCTGGTCATACACAAAGTCATCACTCACCTCGTCGTACCTTATCTTTCGTGTAAAATGTCCCCCACAAAGAGGAAGGACATCGCTGTGAAGAGTACAGTGTACTGTATCATAATCCACAGTATGAACTGAAGCATGCACTGATACCGGCGTATTGTTGCAAAAGTTGAAGTGCGTGGATGATGTGTGCTTCATTCTTCACAAAACAAAAAGCCACCATGTTGTTGTCCTACCATCCAGCCTTGCTCGTTCTCGTACTAATAGCTCTCCTAGCTATTAACAATCACGCAGTAGACGCACTCTCAGTCAGTCGACGCCAGGCCTTGATTGGAACAGCCGCAGGCATCATGGTTCCTCGGGTAGCTGATGGAGCAGAAGCAGCACAAGAAACGCCAATAATCGACATGGAGGCCATCAATGCAGCTCGTCGCAAGCCACCAGAAGTTGTTGACATGGAAGCCATCAACGCAGCACGCAAGAAGAAAATGCCACCTCCAGAAGATCCACCCGTCGACATGGCAAAGATTAATGCTATTCGATCGACGACAGGAGGGACGGCGAATGCGGTTGTTCCCAACGCAGACCCACCAGCCAATCTCTCGATTCGTAGCGGAACCAAGAATGGATACATCAAGATTCCTCGCATTGGATACTCACTGTACAAGACAAAACCAGAACAAGCTGAACGAGCCACAGCCCTAGCACTTCGTACAGGAGTACGCCACTTTGATGTTGCGACAGACTATGGATCCAACACCGAGGTTGCCAAGTCTCTCGCCAAGTATCTCAATGTTGGCCTCGAGGGACTCGATTTGCGCGACGAGAAACCGGAAGTACTTCAAGTACTAGACGCGACCAATGCCGCGGGCAATCAGCATGCAACAATCAGGGGTGGAAATATTAAACAATCCATTGCTCCACCACCGGCTGGATCGATTGGTCGAAAGGGACGACGCGATGCACTCTTTGTGCACCACAAAATTTCTAACGAAGAGCAGTCTCTAGATGGTGTGAGTGTCAAGCGAGCCGTCAAGAAGGCTATTGCCGAGCTAAAGTGCACCTATCTCGACATGGTGTCGATTCATTCTCCCATTACTACAACTAATTCTGCTGCTCGACTTGCTACCTACGCGGCTCTACTCGAACTGCGCGATGCTGGCTTTGTACGGTCCGTGGGAGTGTGCAATTATGGTCTCAAACCACTTGATGAGATTCAACGAGCCGGTTTGGATCTTCCAGCGTTGAATCAACTGGAAATTTCACCATTCAATCAACACTCCGATATCGTGACGTGGTGCAGTGCCAATGGCGTGGCGATTGGTGTGGGGGCTTGGTCCAAACTGAGTAGTACCGCGGGACTACAAGAGGGGTGGGATGTCATTGGCAGCATTGCCAGGAAAAAGGGTTTGACCAAGGCACAAGTGCTTGTACGGTGGTCACTGCAAAAAGGGCTCGTGTGTGTGCCTCGATCGGCACCATCCAGCAAGCTGGAGCGAGTGGCCATTGCCGAAAACTCGTATGGTGGAGTGAACAATAATAATGCTGGAGGAGGAGGAGGAGACAGTAGTGCTACTACTGCGTCCATGATTCTAACAGAGGCTGAATTAAGGATTCTGGATGGACTAGACGTTGGATGGAAAGCAGGCAGTTTGGGACGAACCGATGGATGGAGTGCATCGGACGTGACTGGACCAGACTGGGATCCAACTGACTATGCTTGAAAGAAGCACTGGGGTGTTGCGCGCGCGCGCCACCTAGCAGCAAAAGGACAGCCTGGTTGGGTCTTGACGGTCTGCTACATATCTAGAACAGTATCTACTACTCCAAGTAGGCGGTTGATTAGTGATGGATGGTTAGCCCCTACAGTGTACTCTAGAGGCAAGAGTGTAATTATCTAGTAGAGCAGTTGGGCTTTGAGGAGGAGACCATGCATGATTGAGAAGATCATTCTAGTCTAAACAACAACTTAGTTCATGTGTAGACGAGGAATGCCAAAGCCGCCAAGCCCCCCTAAAAATAGATGCATTGCAACAGCCAGAAATTTGACGCGGTCGCAGAAGGAGGGTTTCCGTTCACTTTGGTTTAGTTTGGGGTGCTGCTTCTCCATCTTAGAGCGTTATCCAGACCGAATCGACTTCTTCATGTCGACGCCCAGGCTTTCCCAAACCAAAGGCTCGGAGGAGTACAACACCAAACAGTTCTCTCGCCTCCTTTCTTAGCTTTTGAGTTCTCTTGGTTGGAATTGCACATGTCCTCTGGAAGTCAGACCAGCGCACTTCTTGATGGTTTCGGGCAATGCATGACAGGGTTGTTTGTGGTGCTTTCATTGTTAGATCGCAAAGGTTAAATATTGTGACCCTCAGCCTGGGCCCTTTTTTCTTTGATTCGTACCGCGGGTTAGCATCTTCGTCGACGCGAAAACGCGAAAAGCGCAGATTCACAAAACCATTGCGACAGATTGTAACAGTACAGCATCTTCCTAGCCCCACCGTCGAAGGAAGAAGTGATACCCAGAACGACGGAGCGGATTGATGCGCACCTACAGTACATGTACTCTACAGTAACATGCATATTGCTACTGTTCATTGCTAAGTCGGCACTGTTTTCAACTAGTAGAGTCCAACCAGCAACATGCTGGCTAGAGCATGCAACGACTGTAGTTGCCACCTTGAGGAATTCCTCAAGTTGCCACAGAAGCAGGTTTTGCGTTCACTTGTTTGCCAGTAGTTTTTATCCAAGAAATGCTCCTGGTCAGCTGGACGTAATTTCAACGTGCTGTTCCTCCACTCAGAGTGTTTGCATCGGTATGACCGAATTGTTGAGGACGACCAGGCATGTCCTGAACGCAACACATAGAGTACACGTACTCTCTAGAACTCTCCAGACATTTCTCGCGCCACTTTTCTGAGCTTACGAGTAGCGCTGTCTTGGTTGGAATTCAAGGGGACCGAGAAACCGGAACTACGCACTGGCAGTGTTAGTTGTAGCTCTGTCCGCTGCGGGAGCATTTGTGCTCCCTGAGTGTCAATCTCGCCCAGGTAGGTTCAATCATGAGGTTCAATTAGCCCTTCTGTGGTTACCAACAACAGAGTAGTCTAAATCCATCGCATAGAATTGGCCGAAGATGGATGCCCTACCGGTACGCAGGATACTAGGAGTTTCTGACGACGAGCAGGACGAACGGGGAATGCGCGCCGATGGCGCGAAGACGAGTCCACGAAATGTGAATGGAACCTGCCGACCAATTCACGCCCCGTGAATGGAAGGAAGCTTCCACCGGGTTCAACAGGGACCACGAAGAAAGTGACGCGCCTTTCACGAGTACAATTATGCATCGCAGATGCCCGATCGGGAATGGCTAGAAACCATCGACGGAAGCATCACCATAAGAAACCGAGCCCCATTTAGAGGACTCGTCAGAGGCTGTCTCAAACCTGAGCAGTCCTCTGCGGATCGATTCACGGCCAAGACTGAACCAGGGATGAGATCGGCTGAGCGCCCTCGGCTCACAACTCGCGAATTCGACGAGAAGTCCGTCGCAGCGATCAA
>JAVCKV010093196.1:0-20765 GCA_032274145.1 Herpochondria borealis | reverse complement strand
GTAATCTGTAGATTGCCTTCCTGCTCACTTGTTGGCCAAACATAACATTCATCAGGTCCAATCTGCCGGAAGACCTTCGCTTTCGTTATCATTTTACAGACCTCCATTCCGCCATGCTCCATTTCTTTTGTATGTTTAGTCCACGAGTACACCAGCAACGAGAACCAGGTTGCATACATGTGTAGTTTTCCAAGCAAGGAGAAACGAACTTCAACTTTAGGCACAGCACGAGTTCTTGATGCTAGCAGGAACTTCAACTCTACGTGGTATATACCTGCTGGTAACCGTGTTCATGTGCAAGATGGAGAAAGCAAGGGAGAAAGACTGCGATTTTCCTGGGAGACTTCGTTACTACAAGATGGGAGCTGGACGGAACTCACAGCTGTTTATAGAAGCCATGTCGTTGAGCTTCCATACCCAATGTGCTTTCATGGATACATATCCATGGCGGCGCGATAGTCTTGTAGTAACGAAGTTGCCTAGCTCCATCATGTATCACATGTCAAATATGCTCTTACTTCACAGTTGCAGGTTATGTGAAGTTCCAGTTTTAGGACCAACTGCATGTAACAAATAATGAAAACACGCGGGCGGAGAGTGCATGGTGATGGCCTCACATTCGAGATGAGCTGTCTAAAGGAATGTGTATGTGCAGTACACTGCTACTAGTGCATCCTTTAGAATGTGTGCAGTCATCGATAGAGATGCAAAGCACGGGAGGGGGCGTCGGTTTCTTGATAGTCAGCTACAGAACATCTCCAATCCTTCTAATCCCTGAGCCAACCTTGACCACTCGCTCCAAGTCGTGTTGGAGCAACTTTTGTTTTCCAAGAGCTCCCCACTTTCCATAGAGCTCCATAGATTCTTCCAGATGAGCTACGGCAATACTCTTCTTTCCACACTGCATCATGTAGCGCCCAGCTAATTCCTTGCTGATCGCGTGGCCCATTACCATGTTCTCACTATCAAAGCAAGCAGCCGCAGTCAAGTAGAGACTGTGGGTTCCGCGTCTCTTGTTGGTTACTTCGGAAATCACGGCTTGCAAGAGGTACATCATTCCCAGACAAAAGCTGGGATTAACCTCTGACAGTTTTCGCAATCGCTTTTCGTACGATCGAGCAATGCCCAGAGCCTTTCGTTTGCCTTGCCCCGTTGCTTGGTAGTTTGCAATATGGGACAATGCACGGAACATATGAAACGTGGAAAGATCAATGGTCTTGAAGGTAAATGTCTCCGTAGCTTCACTCCTGTCGGCTAGATCGACCGCTTGTGCATAGTCCTTCCGGAAATATGCTATAATGGACATATGGTAGTTCTGCCAACAATCCATCAACACCTCCTCCCCAGTGCAACAATCCTCTTGGAAAGACGCATCCTCGGGAATATCGGGGTCCCTCGCCAGCGCCTTGATTGTTGCCTCGAAAGGTCGATGGATGTACACCATGGCAGTTTGGTTGAGCATCTTGAGTTCGTTCGAGTACATCTCAGAATCCTTCTTTACCAGAGGTAGAGGCTCCCCCAAAGCCATCATTAGCGCCAGTCGAATGTTTCCACTCAGCATTGCAAACTGATTGTCTCCGCTTTCAAATCCGATATTTTGTCCTCGGCGGAGCTTTTCGATACAGTAGCGGAGATCTTTGGTCCATATATACACGCAACCATAAACAGCTACGTAGACTCGTGGCGCCCACTCCCTCGCCTTGAAGCGATCCAAGAGCTGCAAAGCTGCGTCACCATACCGCGTCCCTTCATCAATATTCTCCAAACGTCCGCATACAAGGGCACCGTATAGCCCAAACATATATGAGCTGATTGCACAGAGACCATGAGTGACTGTTATACGCATGGCTCTCAGAACAAGTAATGTGCCCAAATGAGGGCGCGCATGAAATGCAGAAGTAATAATGAGGTTGGCAATTTGCATTGCGCTTGCCATGCGTTTGTCTGTCATGTTGGGGAGGCGCAGCAGTGTTTCGGGTGTCTTGCCCTTCATGAAACGCAGAAGATTGGTAGTCTCTCGCTTTACTTCCTTCGCACTGGGGTCTAACGGAACGTTCACACCTAGCTGACCAAGGACGTCGACTCCAACTCGAAGCGCCGTTTTGGTATCGTGCTTTGAACCAACAATATAGAGCTGGGTAAAGTATGCCTGTAACTTGTCGTCAAAGACTCGCGCATTGCGCAGGACAACATCGACAAGCTCAAGTGCTTCAGAAAAACTTCCCATGGTATGGCCACACTCTGCCGCACTGTTGTAGAGTGCCAAAGTCAAATCATAGTGATCGCGCCAACCGTTCTCACCGAGCAGTGATATACCCAACTCCAAGCACTCAAAAGCCACGACGAAACCCGACCATTCCAATGCTTTCTGTGCACCTTCTAGACAAACGCCAGCCATCACGGCTCGCTCTGCTTGCTCATCCAAGGACGCAATGCCCATTCTGATCTGACCTAGTATCACTGACACATATTTGTGGCGTTGGCAATCAGTCAGCTTCTGCAATAAACGCCTCGCGATGACAACATGCAACGACTCTCGTTCCTGCTTTGCAATGAGATCATAGGCTCCTCGCCGCACGCCGCTATGAGCAAATCGGTATATTCCTTTTTCTTCATTTACGACCAGTAGCAAGTCTAACGAAGTTGCGATCTTAAGCTGACACATTGGCGACGAGACCATCGCCACCTCCAGTAACCTAACATCAACTTTGTTCCCAAAACAGGAGGCGACTTTCAGTAGCTCCAGGAGTTCTCCAGGGGCTGCGCAAGTCAGCTTGTATCTCATTAGTCGATCAAAATCACGACACTGATCAACCAAGTCTATCTGGGGTTCTTCACAGTTCCAGGTCTTCTGATTAGCATCGTACTTGAGGATACGAGTGTCAACCATGAGCCTGAGGAGCTCCATCGCAAACCTAGGGTTGCCACGTGAGTGATGGTGCAGAAACTTGGTCATTGGTACACTGATATCTTTGGTAACATGAAGCATATCAGCAACCATCGCATTCAACTGGTCCTCTTGAATGTTTTCCAACGCAACGTTGGTGATGCGCAGCTTCTTGGAGGAGTTATTAATGATATTGTCCACTCCTTCGTTCGGTTGAGGCCCAAGCGTTGCAAGGCACAGCACCCCATAAGTCTTGAAACTCATAAGAATCTGAGTTAGCATGATACAAGAGAAAGGATCAATAAACTCGAGGTCGTCCAAAAGGAGCACAAATGGTAAACGTGCTTTGCGAAAGCAGTGGATGAAATTTGTAAGCACCTCTACGAGCTTCCCTGCCGATTCAACACTATCGAGACCACGAGTAAATTCTTCTTTATCTCCAATGACGGCCTTCAGAGGGGGAATCATGTCCAAGAGAGTGGCACACTCGACAGCACCGGAAGCTCGAATTGTCTCGCATAGCTTGTCCCTTGTTTCTTTGGAACTACCAAGTATCTGTAGACACAGATCTGCTAAACCATCGTCGAAGGTAGCTTCCGTTTCCATCTTGTTGAAATAATCAAACTTCCACGTCAAGATGAAGCCTCCGTCTCGTCGAACAGTGTCCTGGATGCTCAGGGCGACACTTGTTTTGCCAGCTCCACTGGGGCCTCGGATAACCACCAAATTCGCTCTATTGTCTGCCTCATCATTGTCATTCCTCATCGTCGTCTCGCCGCCACCCATGACTCTTTGATATTCCTCTCGAATGACAGAAATTGCGTCGTCTCGATCATATAGCTTCTTCAGAGGTCGCAGAGCGGCGTTGTTATTCTGAGTGGTAGTAGTAGCAGTAGATCTCCTCACAACTGCGGTGGTTTGTTGCTCCGCCATTCCATCCTCGCTGATTGCCTCGACGCTTCGTTGTTCTGGCACTTCCTCATGATGTTGTTGTTCTCCTACTGCCATATTGTGGTGTAGGGACGCATCAGGGGCAGAGTCGTCTGGGCCATCGGTCTGGATAGTTGCAGCAACCATCATGACTGACGATAGCAATGAGCACAGATTTCAATGCTTCATTCGTTCCTTCGAGCTCCGCGAGGTCTTTTTTGAAACAGCACGACTGACCCGACTCACTCAAATACCTTGCGACCATGAGAATTCTCCCCCTACTACTACTGCCAGCATCATGCGTCGCTGCGGACCGTGCGAATCATCACTACACGGTGGGGCAGCCTGTAGACTTGTGGGTAAACACTGTAAGCATGGATGGATGGATGGATGGATGGATGGATGGATGGATTGTTTGATGTGGATTGATGATCATTTACTCACCTACTGTTACTGTGCTGCAGGTTGGCAACCCTCAAGAAACCTACGACTATTACACCTTGCCGTACTGCGCCCCTGACACACGGCATCAACCAAACGCCCAGGATACGGGCAAGTTTAACAGACTCAAGGTTCGTTCGATTGGTGAAATCTTGGGAGGATATCAGCTGCGACACTCGGGTCATGATGTTAGGTTTGAGCCTGGAACAGTTCGGTCTGAATCGTGTACGATGACAACACCATCAGGAACGAGAGCAGCTGAACGGTTTGCAAATGCCATTCGAGATCGTTGGTTCTATCAAATGTATCTTGATGATTTGCCAGTGTGGGGCATGGTAGGAGAAATGTGGCCTGACCCATCGTTGATCGAAGATAGTCGCGAGACACGTCTTGATCCCCTTCTTAATTCCTTCAAGCCTCACATCTACACGAGTCGCAATCTGATGGTTAGCTACAATGGCGATCAAATAACCAAAGTGGATCTGACGAGTGACCCCAAGTCTTTGAAGGAAGTCAAGGAGGGAGCCCAGTTAAATTTTACGTTGTTTATCTCCTTTATTCCCACCATCGAAGAGTTTGATTCACGATTTGATCGATACATTGATCACGAATTCTTCAAGCATCCCATCCAGTTGGTCGTCATCTTGGTTATGGGCGTTTGCCAAATATCAGTTATGGCAACGGTCCTCCGTCGGACCCTTCATAAAGATTTTGCACGTTATGGGTTGTTGAGTGACGATTCCAATATTGATTTGTCCAAGCCACTGGTGGAATCCGAGGAAAGCGGGTGGAAACAAGTACACGGCGATGTCTTTCGTGCACCTCCTCATTTCTCCCTCTTGACGGCGCTCGTGGCTACTGGATGGCAGCTTGTCATGACATCATTTTGTTTCCTGTTCTATGCGGTGGCTCTGAATACTCATGTTTACGAGAGTCGTGGTGGAGCCTTGCCGGTCGTGCTGATCTGCTACGCACTTTCGAGCATTATCGCAGGGTATATTAGTCGCGGCTTTTTCGCTCTGTACCATGATATGAACAACAACACGAAATTGTGGCAATCGACAATGACTCTGACGGCCTTGTTTTTCCCAATGATTGCAGCGTCAATTTTCGCTGTTCTCAAGGCCGCGTCCTTGTATGATGTCATTGTGGACATTATGGACTTCGCGGTCGCTCTGAAGCTGTTCGCCATCTACGTGTTTGTGAACGCCCCTCTCTTTGTTCTTGGCACCCGGCTTTCGCAACGCTTCTCCAGCGTGAGTGACGGGAACTTCCCATGCCGTGTCAATCCGGTTCCAAGACCCATCCCGAAAGACGTACCCTATTACGGCAAGCCCTACTTCCTGATCCCACTTTGTGGTTTGCTTTCAGTTCTTTATGTTACCGCAGAACTCGGCTATGTCATGACGACATTATGGCAGTACAAGTTTTATATTGGGTACGGTTCTTTGGTGAGCGCCTTTGGCATGCTCATGATGGTGGCCAGTTCCATGGCGATCTTGGTCGCCTACCTGTGTCTCAATGCGGAAAATCATCTCTGGCAATGGCCCGTCTTTTTGGCAGGCGCATCCACCGGTGGGTACGTTTTCCTTTACGGAGTGTACTACTTTTTCACGGAAACAAGAATGACGGGGCTCTTTCAAACGAGCTATTACTTTGGATGCATGTTGCTGATTTCGCTCCATGTGGGAGTCATGTGTGGCTGTGTGGGACATGCGGCTGCGTCCAGGTTTGTACGTGCCATCTTTCAAAACATCAAGTCGGAATAGAAGAACTTTTATTGTATTTAGTTGCCTCTCCTGTGGTTTCGACTTCCAAAATAACATAGGTCGCGCCGAGGTGTCATGTTGCCCTCCAAGAAGGTTGCCATCATAAACGCATGTATCGGTGCCTTTGGTCAGCGACGGTCCATCCATTGATCAAGCAGGCCCTTGGCTAACCAGAATGCTCCAAGTCGTTGATCGTTGAGAGCCCAACAATCGCCAACTGAAAAGTAGGCTCGAAATGCAGTCGATACAAGTCTACTAGATTGAAATCTCTTCTCCTGTTAATCCTCTCCAATATCGCTGTTATCATCCCCACCTACTGCCCTAACAGAGTGCGAGAAGAATATTTGTGTATCAGGATGTTCTGCACTTGCCATCATCATCGTTCATCTCTACCCATTCTCGACGGTAGAGCATAGGGGGTGGTAGGTCAACCCAAATCTTGTATAGAGTGCCTATTACGCTTCCCTTGTTTGGATAGATTTTTGACAGCTTGGTAGAGTCAATTCAGAAAGCTAAGATTCCAGGAGGGAATCAAAGAAGATTTGCAGTAAAAGTAATAGGAATGTTATTTAATATATCAGTAGAGCTGTAAATGCATGCTGGTAGGACAGCACCGACGAACGCTTCAGATGTGCGAGCACACTGTAAAGTAGAAATGATGGCGCTGACGGTTGTAGGTGATACGGGCCAAGACCTGATCGCAAATGATGACTGAGGATTGAGGTTCTCGATCCGTCTAGAATTGCATTCCATTGCAAGAGGCAAAAAGGCGATGAGGGTCGTACTTGGCAACAACTTCACTGACACGCTTTGCGTTGGGCCCATAGTAGAATTCAATCTTTGAAGGTTCATCCTTCGTGAAATGGCAACGACCACCCGCTACACCAGCGTCACTGAGAACAACGTCTCTCATCGCACGCCCCTGGGCCCGCATTGATTCCGCATCTTCAGCCTCTACACAGCCAAAGAAGATGTAGACTTCCCAGCGCTGGTCAAAGTTAGGTTGGGCGTAAGAGTCACTAGAAACCTTGTGAAAGGCAGATGTTTCCTTTGCCCCACGTTGTTCGTATACTAGCATTGGGATGCAAGCTGGCCCAAGTTCGAGGTCGAGAAAAGCTTTGACAACTTCTTTGGTACCTTCCACCGGAGGCGAGATCTGTCCGGGATAGTAGGTTTGAGTGACATACCAAAACTGCTTTGGGAAGGCAGCATCGAAAATAGTCTGGGGGGTTTGGAATGGCACACGAGATGGGGCCAGGAGTGTAATTTCTTCGGAGTCTGTAAGTTGGCCTACCAACTTGCTGTATTTCCCATCTTCTTCCGCTTTTCCGATGCACACAATGTGGATGCAAACGAGATGGGCTTGGAGGTCAGGCGAAGGAATCAACGCAACGTAAGGCGTAATGTACGGGTCGTTCAGGACTGCATCTTGGTCGCTCCAATCAATTAGTGTCTTCATCTTCTCTGTAGTCAATGGCCACGCAAGTAGCGCACAGAACGCATCAGGGTGCATATAACATTTCGCCTTGACCTCTGTAACAACACCAAGATTGGGAGCAGCACCTCGAACAGCAAAGAAGAGGTCGGGTTCGGTCTCTGCTGAGCAGGTGTGTACCTCGCCATCCGATGTGACGATTGTCACCTCAACAATATTGTCAGGCGAAGGACCATGAGCTTTGCACGAGTAACCCACACCCCCAGTGAGCATAAGACCGCAACCTGTATGCGAAACGACGCCAAGAGGAACATGGAAAGGGTGAGTTCGTTCATCGACCTTGGCGAGAGTTTGTCCCATTCCAATCGTAGCAATGCCCTTTCCTTCGTCTTCTGGACTAGGTACAGTAGTGGTGTAATCAAAACCATCGCGCATATCAATTACGACCTCGTTGGCAGAGAAGAATCCGTGCCCTCCCGCCCTGACACCAATACTCGTTTGCTGGTTCTCGCGAGCCCAGTTCACAACCTTGACCACATCATCCGTATTGCTTGGGACGGCAATTACGCGAACCTTCGCTTCTGTCTCGGAGAACTTGTTCCAACGTGTTCGACGCTCTTCCCATTCTTCATGGCCAGGTACGACAACTTTGACGAGCTTGGCAAGATCAGTATCCATTAGTGAATAGTGTATGTCGAAATATCTGAGGGAATTTTTTAATGATATCAACGATCTTGGCGAAATTATGATGCTTGACAGGCACTTTTCGCCAGCCAAGGGCCTTTCTATCGTTAGCGGAACGTGGCTACCATTCTGTTGCTCATTCGGTCGTGAAGTCATTCACGGCGCCTATCTGTTCAGAGTCGTCTGCATGACTTATACGATATATATAGACAAGGTGGTCATCCGCGGTTTCGGTGGACTGGCAAAGGTGCGCAAGGTGAGAACAGACCTTGGGTCCGGTCTTCTCATGCTACGCTTTCCTGCCTATGACAACTTGGTCCAATGCCGTCTGCGCTAGATGAGACAATTCAGAGGTACTTCAAGGCTTGCCCTTCAAGTAAGAAGGAGCAATTGTGTGTGCCTGGGAATGATGACTGCGTGGCTTACTTCGTGCCCCAAACGACAGTAAGCATAACCTGACATGCTGAGATCGACATGATGTTAGAAGAATATCTGTAACCAACTTCAAGAGCCTTCGGTATCTCTGTTTCTCTTACATGGCATATTGTATCATAGCGGGTAGATGAAGTTGATGCGAGGGTTCTCATATTTGAAAAAAAGATGCCTCAAACGAACTACAAGGGGTAATGTTGCGCGAGAGAGGTAGGATCTGTAGGATAACCATTACGTGGTGGTTGCATATTTGCAAAGGAGAAGTGTTTATTACCCGAGAGCTGTAGGATCTGTAGGATATCCATTACGTGGTTGTTGCATAGTTGCAAAGGAGAAGTCGTTATGGAGTGGTTGAATGTTTACAAAGGAGAAGCCATCACCTGTACGTGGTTGTTGCGTAGTTGAGGAGAAGCCTGTCCGCGCACTGAAATCCTTAGGGGGGTCTTCGTTAGAAAGAAAGATAAAACGTTCACACCACGTGAAATCGCACGCAGATGCTGATTGCTCATGGGCATCCGAAATAAGCGTTCAAAATATGGTACCAGCTAGCCAGGTATGCGAGATGTCTAGTACGCCCCCAGCAAATCGGAAACTACAAGTGGCGGTCGTTGCGTTCGAACACCAACATCTTCATGCGCACGCACCTTATGAATTACCTTTGTGCTTGGTGCTTAGCAAGGAAAGTCGGTTACAACATCCAGTGCCACAAGATCAACGAGCCGGTGTACAAGCTGGACTGGAATCTCAAGCGGATTGCTACGCAAGCGAGAATGATAGGCGTCAAAATGCAAACAGACAATGCGGAGGAACACAGGTGCAACATCTCAGATTTCCAACATCAGCGAAAGAGAGAAGGCTGCGCCATGGTTCTCTTTTACTGAGAACGCGGCCTGCTTGGGTCGCGTCTCTCAGAAGAGTTCTGAGCACCTCAGAAATTAATCTCTCTAGCTTTCTGAATACATAGAAGCTACGAATCCAAAAACGTGTTTGGAAATGGCAAGTGACAGTATTCTCTACTTTACAGTAGTATGCATCACTTATGTACCAGTAGACAGTAGCTGGTAGTTCGAACAACCAAGAGACAAGAGATTTCCGATTGGCAATGAACCAACCTCTTGCTGAAATAGACACGTCGTCATGCCTCCTGCTTGCACTCTGGCGATAGCTTTACAGCTTGCGTAACTCTCTGTAACTCTGATTGATAGTACATATAGCTGAGAAGATGCCTAATTGTCTGCTGCAAGTATTATCGCGCCTGCAACAAAAGCAGTTTTCAGTTTTGCACGTGGGTGTCATTGGCTATATCATGTGGTTCTTGGTCAGTAGCTCCAATGTGACGACTACGACTCCTGGCGTGTCGTCATCATTCATGGCTCCACCTCCGTTGCAAAATACTCATAGTACTATCGCCACGAGACGACAACAAACTGTATTGAGAAAGAACGTGACCATGGTATCACTCGCAACTGTAAAACCGAAGATATTTCATTGTGGTACTTTCAGTGGCTTTCAACAGTACAAGGCAGTCATGGACTCTGTCTTTCCCGAGTATGAGTGGGTAGATATTGGGAATGAGACTATCACGTTTGATCCCATCAAAACCAACAGACGTGGTGTGAAACGACCTCTTTTATATCAACCCTTTGTAGAGACTCATACATGGGACTTGTTTATCAATCACTGGGATCACACATGCCCTATCGATGTCTTTCGATGGCTGTGGCAATGGTTTCAGGGAAAGAGCATCTTTGTCTACCCCGAATCTCCTCGACCACCCCGTCCCATCCCTCGCTCTAACTTTATAGAGTTGGGACCGCACGAAGCCGTCTCGGAGGACCACAATCACGTGTTGCTCACATTCTTGCAAGCTACTTTCTGGGAGGGTTACAATTCTACGGAGAGGTTACTTATCACGAACCATTCTCATAAGCAACGAAATACGGGTGAGCACTTTTTGATCTACGCCAATTCCAACTGTGTCAAGTATAGAGAAGAAGCGTATCGAGTCTTTTCGCGACTGGGTCGTGAAGTCTTTCATGCTGGGAAGTGTTGGGGCGACCATTGGACCAAACAGAAACCGAATTCTACGTACCTGGAGAGCGATATATTTCTGGATAGCCATCAAGAAAATCGACATTTGTTTCGTACCTTTCGATTCTGCTTGGTTCTTGAGCACGATAAGACAACAGGGTACATGACGGAAAAGATACTCAATGCCTTCACCGCCGGTTGCATTCCAATATATTATGGAACAGAGGAGATTTATGATATTTTCAATCGCAATGCCTTTGTCTTTTACAATCCTGACGACAGCAATCAGACGGCGCAACAAGTGTTGGAATTGGACTCCAACCCTGAACTGTATGAGAAAATGATGCGTGAACCCATCTTGGCTCATGGTGAAGCGACGATTCGAAAGTACTTCTCGTTTGACAATGATTGGGGTGGAGGATATCTCAATCACAGGATTCGGTCCATGGCTGGAGTCGGTTCTGAATTTGACTTTGCGTAGACGTCTTTTCTCATCAAAGTTAGTGTACGGGTGCATCCACCGCTAAAGTCGAAGAGAAGTATAAGCCTTCCCAACGTGATGCCACCACAATATACTTTGAACACAGAAGAGGAAGCAAACAAGACACGAAAGGACAGAGACTCTCGTAGACGACGAAGGAAAGGTCAGCATGACTTTATTGTTCATGGTGCATGACTCGAGTCGAATTCCATGCACTGGCAATAAGCCACTTTCAAATCTCGTGCTATCGCATACGTGACGATCGCTGCGTCAATGCCACCTCGTGTGCTTCTATTGGCACTATTCTTCCCGTCCCGCAGTTCCTAGCTTGTTTCAGCATCCGTGTGTTCGCCATCTCATCATTCATGATGGTCTAAACAGTCTGATGGCCAGCTGTCTAATCTTAATCTTTTATCGCCATGCACCTAACCTACCCGCTACTGTGCTCTACCTACTCGTACACCTACAGTACCGGTAATATACCGGCCGGTGCGCCTCCGCCACAAAACGAGTGTGGTGTAGACGATGTATTGATATCATACAGCCTTGAATATAAGCATAAAAGATCTTGATGGATTTTTGACATTGCAAACATCGCATTCATCAATCAGAGAGTAGACTACATTACCGATCGAGGAGCTGGCTGTGTTGGTAATACCCCCCACCCCCATCATCTGAACCTGGCAACAATGATACCACCGAAAGCTTTGAGTATCCTATTATTTTTGCTACTGAGGCGGTGCAAGGCTCTCACGTTTCTCCGGCCGACATCACGTTGCCATCCTCCGACGTCCTCCTCCCAGCCGTACTATTACCCCTCAAGTAGTAGTAGTAGTAGTAGATCTACATCATCGTCAGCACTATCTGCCGGTGGCGGTATTCCCCTTCCTTTCTATGCAGCTGTATCCGATGGTGCTGCGTCTGCGACCGAGGCAGGATCGACGACAGTGACAACTCGTCTGCCACTGGGCACAATCTTTGATTCGAGAGATTACATACTCAATGCAGCGACAAACGTCCGAGGATATGAATGGACAGTGAAGGAGACAGACGAATTGTTTGACGACTTGACTGATGTTTCCATTGGCGAAGAGAGTCCCAACAAACACCGTCGCGATTACGAGCTAAGCCAAGTAGTACTGGTACCAATGGAGTGGGATCGCGCTCAATATGGTCTGGGAGGGAGATACGATGTACATGACGGTCAGCAGCGCTTGGTGACATTGAGTCTGCTGTTTGCAGCCTTGAGGGAATCATTTCGTAGCGACACTCATGAAGGCATTGACGAAACGGTGGAAGAGTTGACGTCAATGCTCAACCCACGCAAGGTTCGCAAGGCTCCAGTGTTGAGAATTGAACTGCGACAGCGTGATAATGAAATGCTGGAAAAGATTTTGACGCCTGATCTTGTCCAAGACGACAAAGGCAATATGGTGCTGAATCTTCCACCTCCCAAAGAATGGAAGAAACTTAGTCTGACCAACGAGCGCATTCTCACCAATTACGACCGATTGGCCTCCCGCGTCTCTGAATTGACTACGGAACAAAGGCTGAGCGTTTTGGATTATTTGATTGAGCACGTGTATCTTTTGTGCTGTGTGCCTGAGACAGCCACAATCGCCAGAAACATTGTCATGGCACAAGGAAAGGGCATGAACACGGAACCGATTGATGATTTCAAGGGCTTGGTTTGTTTCAGATACACACTCAACGAAGAGGATATGTACGCCACATTTGACAAGTGGGATACACTTGCTTCAATGGCCGATCCTGAAAGTGGCTCCGTTGGACGCGAGATGATTGCTGCTGCCTGCTTGAATCGCGCAACGGCAGCACTGAAGACCAAGATCCGAAAGAACGACGTGGCACTTGCTCTTGAAAACTGGTTGAGAGAGGACCTCATCAAGAACGGATACGAGGGGAAGGAATTTTATGCAAAGCATATAGAGCCGGCAAGTAGGGCGTTGTGTAGCTACAGAGATGGTAACTTTGATTCTTTTGAGTTTGCCTCCAAGGGCGGCAAGAGAAACGCTGGGCTTCAAAAGTCTATCCAGATGCGCTTGTCCTTTTTGAGAGGCCTTACGATGGGCATCTCGTCTGCGAAAGAAGCCGAAATCCTCATCCTCGATCTACTTTTAAAGGCAGAGGGCGACGGAAAGAAGGCCCTAGCGCTGGATGAGCTGGACATGGGTTTGGCCCTAATCGAAACGTGCGCTCTATGGATGGCAATTTCGAGACCGTCACCCGTAAATCGGCACCAGCGTTGCTTTGATATTTTGGACATTATGAACAGTGGCGTCCTTCTTGACGGTAAGGCAGAGGTCGTTATTGCAGAGGAAGCAAAAATCGCCCTGAGGGATGAGATCTTGGAATTTGATTTCGGCGCTTCGCCCATGGGCAAGAAACTTGCAATCGCACTGCTACAGAGGCTCAATACACAGCTCTTGATGGATGATGGGAAAGCAGAGAAGGTAGAAGAAATGGCATCCCACAATTATGTTGAGCACATCTTGCCAACCAATGCATACCGCAAGGAGTGGTCGGATCAATGGACCGACGAAGAAATTAAGGACTCCTGGACCCATCGGCTTGGAAATCTTGCCCTAATGTCTCGAAAGTCAACAGCCAAGGAAAGCAACAATGTGTTCGACGAGAAGAAAGACCGCTACAAAAAGGAAGCCGCGCCTCTCACCCAGCAAGTTGCAGACATCGATACATGGAACGAGGACGCAGTAGCTGAGAGCATGGACAAGCACGTAGGTTTGATCAGCAGCATTTGGGGCTTGGAGGGGTAGTGCTATTACAACGAGTACTATTAAAACCACAGTTACGTATACACACTTGAGAGCCGTGGGCGTTACCTTGGTTTACGACAATTTCATGCCACTCAGATGTCTACTCTAGCATACACAACCTCCACCAAATCGCTACGCCTCTTGAATAACTCCAAGTCATACAAGGTGTGCACAGAGACGGGGCAAAACTGCTGCATGAACTTGTACTGCTGTGACACGTACGTAGGTCACTTTGAGCTAGCTCCGCTTGCTCAAATAATGAGCTCCCACCAAACTTCAGTTTTCGAGTAGTGACGAAAAGCACACTCTATCCAAGATGGTCAAACAACTATCGCGATTGCCCAAGAGAGGTCCAGCTAGATAGTACAGTCTTCCCAGTACTTTTCGGTCTCGACAGTCCAAACAGGCAAATACTCGATAGCATAGTCTTCCCAGTACATTTCCGTCTCCACAGTCCGAACAGTCAAATTATTTAAATATATATTGTAAGCAAATTGCAAGAAGACGTTTTGTTATATGAGACCTCTACGTCATCATGTCACTTTTGGTCTCCTCTCAGTGAGAAAGGTCAGACACTGACACTTCTGCAGAGCAGTTTCGAGTCCGTGTTGCGTTCACATCATGAGATATGCAAAAGAAGGCGAGCAAGAGACAAGAGACGCAGCAAGGGGATGGAGATGATGGAGTAACATTGAACATTTTCTACAACAGAGGAAGTTACACTGTCAACATATAGCCCTGTTTCATATCCGAGCATCAGAATTTGTCCATTCGAAACCATGGAAGCCGACGATTTCAGTTCAGTAACGCAGTCGCTACACGGCTTCAGTAGCTCCAGAGGCGAGGATGGTGCGTATCAAGAAGCAGTTGCTGCTGCTATTCCAGTTCATGGAAGAGACTGCGAAAAACGAGAGCTGCTCCAGGCATACCAACGTGTTGTTGAAACTCAACAGTCTCAAATTGTGTTCGTGCATGGGACTTCCGGTCAGGGCAAGACCAGACTGGTTGACACACTCCGCGAACCTGTTTGCGAGAGCAATGGGTACTTTTGTTCTGGAAAGTTCTTTCAAGATCCCGGAATCCAGGAACCCTATTCAGCCATCACATCAGCATTTTCGGATCTATGTGACTTAGTTGTTCAATCAACCGAGTTCGATGACCAGTCACCTGAGTTTGATGGAGAATCAAAGAATCGAATGCAAGAGTTTTTGAAGTTCCATGGCCACCTCTTATCGCGATCAATCAATCTTTCCCCGTTCTTGTCGGGCAATTCGATCGATGAGGATTCCTTTGTTGAGCGTGGTGTGGAGAAGACTGCTACGTTCGCAGCATTCAGGGCTGCCTGCAAAGCCTTTTTAGTTGCCATGGCGTCAAGAAAGCACCCTGTTGTCCTATTTATCGATGACGTTCACTGGATGGACTCTGGTTCTTTAAAGCTGCTTGACCTCATGAAGGATGGTGACATCAATAATGCCATGCTCGTCTTCTCATATCGCGACGAGGAAGCTTCTGCTGTACAAGGCCTTCTACATTCTTACGCTGTTACAGGATTCTCGGATATTCAGCTCTCAAACCTGGACTTGTCAGGTGTACGCCAGATTCTTGTGTATCAACTGGGATCAACAGCGAGTAATATCGACGAAGTAAGCAAGCTGACATTACAGAGGACAGGTGGGAATCCATTCTTTATCTCCCTATTCCTCGAAACATTAGGGGGAGAAGAATTCATCACGATGAACGGAACAACTCTGAAATTCGATGTTGACAAGATTCGAAACGTTATCATGGCGGCGGAAAGTATTGCGGACTATCTGTCTGAAAAAGTAAGCCAGCTGCTACCTGAAGTCAAAGATGTTCTAACTGTTGCATCTCTGGTTGGGTATTCCTTCAACGAAGATATCCTGCTCGAGGTGCCTGACATAATGAAGCTTGCTACCACAGATAGGGAGAAGCGTGAGAAGCTTGCTTCACTATTGGAGCTTTCTTTGGAGGAAGGGTATATTGAGAGAGTTAACGGAGGCTACCAATTCACACATGATAAAGTGCAAAGTGCGTTTCAAAATCTCATGGACGAGCCAACCAGAGACCGCCTGCATCTTGTCATCGGAATGATGTTCCTACTTCGAAACACTGAGGGATCCATCTACAATGCAGTTGTTCACCTGAACGTTGCTCCAGGGTTCCTTCATTCAAAAGATCAGAGCATCCGACTTGCCCGTCTCAACCTTGACGCCTCACAATTTTGCAAGAAAACGTCAGCGTTTCATATGGCAGTATCGCTTTTGCGTAAAGGACTTGAATTGCTTGACTCTATGAACATGAAGTGGTGCCGAAAGACATTCGATTTATCTCTTGAGTTGACAGAGTCCCTTGCTAGGATGTCTCTTCTCGTTGGCGCCTTTGATGCTTGCTTTGGAGCCACGAGAGAAGCCATGCTCCACGTGGACACGAAAGAACGGACGGTTAACCTACTACTTATCAATGTTGAATGTCGAATGGCCAACAACGATATGGCAGAGTCCATCAAGACCTCAATCGAAACACTGTCGGAGCTGGGAATCGAATTTCCCAGCAAGATAACCATACGGCATGCTATTGTCAAGTTAATGAAGGTCATGTTCTTGATGTCCCGGAAGACTGACTTGGATCTTTTATCCCTTCCACACGTCGAAAATGAATCCAACATTGCAGTTGCCTTCCGTCTAATTATGCACATGACATTCTTCGCGACTTTGATAAACGACGCAGCGACCACTATTTATGTGAATGCCGTTGGCATGACCTTGACGCTACAGCATGGTTTGTCAACGTACACGCCAGCGATTCTATCCACTTTTGCTGTTGGGGTCCTCCAGACAGGAAATGTCGAACGAGCCTGCAATTGGGGCATTCTGGCCCTAACGCTAATGGAGCGGAATCCATCCCGCGAGGCAGATCGTGCTACTATTGGATTTGTCAATCCGTTGCTACTCTATTGGATAGAACCGATCTGTGATCTTCGTGACCCCCTTTTCGCCGCCGCAACTGCTGGCTTCGACAGCGGCGACGTTGTATATTCTGCTTACTGTGCTTCACTCGGCGTCAACATGGAACTGTTCGATGGGATTCATCTGGCTGTGGTGGAGAGATCTCTCTTATCTCATTACAATCGGATCCATGATTTAGGGCAGGACGAACTTGAGGTAAAAAAACCCTGTTGTGGTGCAGCTCATGATTGTTTTGTTAATGTACAAAGCTCACAAGCATCTCTTGTTTTCAGGCCTGGGTTCGTCCGCTAATGCAATATGTCGCTAACCTTCGCAGCTCCAGTCCAAATTGGTGGCAGCTATCTCACATGTCAGGAGATTTCATGGAGAATTTGACGGACACGAATGCAATGGATAATCAGGTTCTTGTCAACGGAGGAATTGTATTTCTGAAGGCTCGTCTCGCGAACGTGTTTGGGTTTCATAACATTGCTCGAGAAATGTATAAGGAACTTGAACCTTTGCAACATATATACAACTCGGTCTTTGTTTTCAACACGATGTGTTGGGACGCATGTGTGGCATACTACGAGGGTTTTATCGCGGAGGGGAAACGCAAGCATTTACGAAAGGCTCGAAAGTACAAGAAACATCTGAAGAAAAGGGATGCTTTCGGCCCGAATGCCTCCGCATACCTGAAACATCTTGCACTAAAGGAAACCTTCATGCGCCGAAGAAGAAGAAGACCTTGGACCGATTTAAAATCGCACGACGACGAGACCATCCGTCTTCTTGATCACGAGCTGGCAAGATTTCCTCTGTCTGGTAGTTTCGGCAAACAGCCTTGCTATGTGATTGCTCGTACATTCTCAGACGCAGGTAGTATTGCTGAAAGGATGGGCCGCGCTGGTGAAGCCCGAAAGTATTATGAGCGAGCAAGGGAAATTTACAGTGACAACTGGGGAGCCATCGCTCCTGCAGCATGGCTGGAAGAGAAATGTGAAATACTCCCAAGAATCCTGCCAGAAGAGACCACCTTCAATACGCCCAACTTGTTAGTTGGTGACATAGTTCAGTTTGGCAAGGAAGATTAATGAAAAGACGCCGTCATCAGTGAGGAAAATCTACTGCATGTACCAGTTTCCATACGGCCGTCAAAAGTGCAAGGGTATTGAAAAGATGGAGTTGCGTCGCAATCGCACCGGCGGCTGCACGGCGCGCCGTGTAGATCATCTTTCGAGATGCATATGCCGCTTGGAGCACCAGGTTAAGACTCGTCTGTTCCCAAACATGCTTGAGCGTAGTGTGTGGGCCTAAAAGTCATGACGACTCTGTCCAATTTTGCGTGACCTTGAACAAATTCCTCCCTAATGACAAGAAGGACACGGTTTGGTCGCTATATGATAATGCAAGTTAGGAGGCACGGAAATAGGAGAACGGGTTGATCCGCTTTCATTATTATATGATGCATTGACATCCCTAATGAAGCTTGCCGATTTGGTGTCCGTAAGTAGTGGACACCACTTTTCGTAGTACACGTGAACAGGAAATCGGGGACATCAAGCCAGAAAACCTACAGAAGATCCTTCGCTCCTTCGTGCCAGACAAATGGTAATGCTTACTGGCCTCGTGATTAAAACAATGAAGGTGGAATCAGAAAATACAGAGAGCGTCCACGTCCGTCTATACGAAGGGAGGACTTTGACTCCTCTCAAGCCAGAAAACCTCGAGATGGTGTTGGATATCTTCGACTGAAGCCGCAACAACTTGTTGTCTACGTGTTTACAAAACCATCCCTAATCGCTTGTGTTGTAGCCAGCTAACAAAGACAACGTCTCTGGTCAAATTCCTGCTTGGCTAGCTTTGCACTGTGATGCGAGGCGTTTTATGGCTGCAGCTTTACGCGCATTGCGCGCCAAAATACGCACGTAGAGAAGTTCTGAAAGTACTGCCGACGACAACATTACTGGCGCACTGGCGCAATCTCGATCAGCGTACAACATTGATCTCTCCTTTGCGCAATCCAAATTGACGACATTCTTTCTCGTGCGAGGTGAACAACAACATGGGCTTCAAGATTTCATTAGTAGGACTTTTGGTTGTCGTTGCAGCCTTCTGTGTCAATTCTCTTCTCACGTCGTCGTCGGAGAGTCCGTATTTTCCCTCGGCATGGAGCGATCCGCTCGTACCCGTCGCCCTAGTCTACACGGGCTTGGCTCATCTGTGGTTGATGATGGATACTATTGAAAACCCGCTTCCACCTCCCACTCCAACGAATACCAACAAGGTGGCAGTTGTCACCGGAGCAAACACTGGCATTGGTTTCGAAACGGCAAGAACCTTGGTGGTGGACTACGGCTGGCAAGTCGTTCTAGCTTGTCGCACCAAGCCAAAAGCATACCAAGCCATGCTGCATATCAACGAACAAAGACGCAGAGAGTCGTCGTCGTCGTCGTCGTCTCTGATGGGTGAAGCCATTTTATTGGACCAACCTCTGGATCTAAGTCAGTTTGAGTCCGTTCAGTTGTTCTCAAAAGAACTTCGGGAACGCTTTCCAAAACTGGATGTGCTGATCAACAATGCAGGACGGAATACATCCCGGAAGTCTGGACGACTGGATCTCCTGTTTCAATCAAACTTTCTGGGTCACTTTCTGTTGACACAGGAACTCTTGGGACATCTTCAGAAATCCCAAGACGGACATGTGATAAATCTCTCGTCGACCATGCACCACTTTAGTGGCACGCGAGCCTTGGATGAAGACTACTGGAAATCAGTCGCACTCTACAGTGAAGAAAGGCCACCGGAGACCTATGCGGCATCGAAATTGGCGGCCATTCTATTTGCCAATGAATTGAATAGGCGATACAACGACCAAGGCGATGACAGCTCCATCCGAAGCACGGCGGTCAATCCAGGTTCGGCGGCGTCGGATATCTGGCGGGGTTTTCCGCAGTGGATGCAGCAGGTGATGAAACTGTTCTTTTTGACCCCACAACAAGCGAGCGTTCCAGTGGTGGCGGCCGCAGTACTTCAAGAATCCCGGACGACTGCCTATCTTCAGCCCTACTGGCAATCCGACTATACGAGGCCTTCCTTTCCCGCTACAGAAATGTTGGGTCCCTATGTCGGCTATGCCGCCACTGCTCCAAGGCTTCCTAGTGACGGAGGACTGCAAGCGGCAGCCTCCATGTGGAAAGTGGCTACCGAGCTGACGACGACGACGACTGTCAAGCACCAGTAGCTAGTAGACTGTCATTATTATTTGGAATCGGGAGATCAACCGATGCGTGTTTGCAACTTACTTTACTTGCCACGGTACTTACTGCAGGCACACCACGATCCTCTCTAGAGAATCTCTGGAGAGCAAAATTTGATGCCACTGTCCGTCGCTCTCCATGCAGTCTGGCTGGCCTACTGTATACGATAAGCAATACCCGTAGTCTCTAGATCTACTGACAGCGATCCGAAGCACGAACTGGGTTTAAAACACGACAATAGCGCTTTTGTAGAATGTACAGCACTGTGTACTAAAAACTGGTGTCCATACTTACACACCAAATCCGGAAGGCTACGAAGTTTGCTCCTGGCGACACTGGGGCTTCGGAATGAAGCAAAGCATTGAGACTCTGGTGTCCAGATGGGAGGTAGAATCCAGTTCGACTAAGTGAAGAGGAAGCGGGGAAGCTCGTCGGTATCAAGCCAGAAAACCTGAAGACCCGACGCGCCCGAGCCGGACAAATGGTAATGTTTACTGGCCTGGAAAATAAAACAATGAACGACGTTCAAGGCATGGTCCAGGAAAAAAATACAGAGAGCGTCGTCCAGGTCCGTCTATACGAAGGGAAGACTTTGACTCTCTCAAGTCAGAAAACCTCGAGATGATGTCGGATATCTTCGATTGAAGTCGCAAC
>JAVCKV010093086.1:0-20769 GCA_032274145.1 Herpochondria borealis | reverse complement strand
CTCTTCTACTCCTGCTAAGGAACCACCCGACCCCCTACCTCCTCCTGAATCTAAGCCTTCTGATGCACCTGCTCCTCCTTCTGAGTCTGAGCCTCCCGACCCCCTCACCCCCCTTGTTCCTCTTCGAACTGCCCTTTGCACACCAAGGAGGGAGAATCTCCTAGTTCACCAGCTATTCACTTGCTGACTCGCGATCAACTCAAACTACTCTGGCACCAAGTTCTGTGGTATGACTCAAGCAGCTACTCACAAAAAGTTTCTCAAGTCCTACGTCGTTGCGATTAAGAAAGATGAACCCGATTTCTCTGTCAAAGCCTTGAGGAAGAAAGTTGCCTTCTATCAGAATTACGACGAACCACCCGAAACCAGTACCCTGACCTTGGCGCCTGAGCACCAGAAGCCGGTGTTCTTCGACTAGAAGCCTACACATTTACGCATCAGTGAGATCATCGCCGACTACCCTGGCACCATCCTACACCAACTCCAGACAGAGAGCATGACCAATGAAGAGAAGCAACTTGAGCACTTCACTCGTTGGTCCCTGAAAACGCTACCTAACTGGAATGTATGGAAAGATGCCTACAACCAACAACTTGAAGACCACGCCAAAGCTGGAATATTTTGTGAGCCGATCGAACGCAAAATCTACCTCCTGAGCAAGGGCACCAGATTTGTCGGATACAGTGAAAATGTTGTTAAACTGAGTGGTAAACGCAAAGGCCGTGCATGTGTTGATGGCTCACATAGAGCAGCTCCATGGCTACGACAAGATGTGCTGACCTATGCCTCATGCATTGAGCAACCTGGGATGAAACTGTTTTTTGCCCTTGCTGCGCGAAGGCATGTCTGTCACCTTTGCTGATACCACGAGTGCTTTTCAACAATCTCCTCCACCTCTCACTTCTTGCTATGTTGCAGTTGATGAAGCCTATTGTGATTGGTATAAAGAGCGACATGGCATCACCCTTGACACCAACTCTCATGTTCTCCATCTGATTGTGGAGTTCTCTTTGTCATTCCTCTTGCTACGCGCATGCCTTACTCCCACCACGCCAAAGCTCAGTGGTACACCCTGTACAAGACTTTATGTATATCGCCTGACATGTTCCTATTTCACCTTGTTCTGACGCTGATCCTGAGACAAATCCTGACGACTCGGACAACGAACTTCCATCCAATCCTCATCTGCATGAGTTGTTTTGCACATTTCACTTCTACTCTTGCTCCTTGGCAGAACCACCTCCGGCCTAATTCCACCCCTGCTTCCCTTCTGATCCTTTTCTATTCCCGTTCTCATTTTGCTTCCCCGCTTCCCAACTTATTCCCAATCTCTCGGCTTGTATGTTACCACAAATTGCTGCCCCAGTGCCCTTTGCTAGCAGATTAAATTAAATTGTATTCATTCATTGACACCCATAAACTTACACAGACAGGGTAGAGGGAATCAGACAGGGAGAATGAGCCTGGAGAAAATGATTCAGATCTGTGGTAGATTGAATTCGAAAATGAAGTATTGGCATGAGATAACCAAATTCCCATCTACAGAGGTGTGAAGAGAATAGTTTCCTCACCATGAGAGAAAGCACAACTGTAGATACCCTTTTTGTATACTGTAGGGTAGCTGGGGACAACATAGAGAGGTGGGGTGGAGACAGCACAACTGCCAACCACAATTTGTTGGATGGAGGGTTTGCCAAAACGGCCAGTGAAAAGTTGTACAGGGTATGGATGACAGGATCAATGCAGGAGTGCCATTGCTCGGTTTGATTCGGTTCAGCCAACTTTGGAGATGTTCACAAAGGAGAAAGGTGCCAGGGCAGCAGCAACATTTACGTAGCATACTATGGCCATTTCATAGAAGCTAAGCACTGAGGGGTAGTATGAGAGTGCATATATCCATGATCGATGCCATTCCATCCAAAGTAGCAATGCCTGAGAGAAGAAAGTGCTTGAGATATAGTCAAACAGAGAGAGGATATGAAGCAAGATGCCACCACCATAGAACAGAGAAGCCTCTTTCATAAGAGCTTGATGACAAAACCAACAAGGTTTTGGAGCCATGGATTCAAATGTGACAGAGGTGCCACTGGAAGTGGCAATAGGACCAAAGGATCTTCAACCAAGAAGCAGGGACCAATTCTTTTGTCTTCATAATATTGTATGATAGCACAGGTTCCAGAAAACCAATAGTCAAGTACAAATGAGCCATACACCAGTGGTCAACCAAGATCCTCCAGTTGCAAGAGGCAAAATTGGAGTTCTTGTGTAGTTCCTTGAACATCCCACAAGGTAGGTTGTTGAGCTCCCACCATGGGGTGGTGTCCAAATGGATGACAACATGTTGGTACCAAGACAAGGAAGGTAGAAGCAACAAAGAACTTTGTCCAGTTATTGGGGGCCACAGAAAATCTGGTAGAGAGCAAACAGGATGTATTTCAATTTTGGAATCAGATAAACTGAGTAGGCGGTGTCAACCTCATGACATTTTCAACGGGATGGAGAGAGGACGAGGGAGGATGCAATCTGATCTATCATTGCTGTGACAACCTATAATTTAGCATCTTGATTTCCACTCGGAGAAGTCCACAAACCCAAGGTCTCCAGAACAGAACTGGGTTCAACGTCACCATCAATAACTTTGCTTTATCATGGCCCGAAGTCAGTGAAAGATTGCTGGAGATTCGTCAATCATAAGATAAAAGGGAATGCCATCATCCCATTGCCAGAAGATAAGATACCAATGGTATTACTTCAAGTTCAGTTTCCATTGGTAACATTGTGCACGTGCCTGCATCTCGTCAATCATAGCCTTAACTGTGGGAGAGTTGGTTCGGATGTGCCAGTGGCACTGCCAATGAACATGCCAATAATCTTTTGAAGAACTTTCATCAGAACAAGAGGATGAGCAATATCACTGGAGCCACGGAGACTAAAGAGCGCATGAACCACCCTAATGGTGACCGCTAGCCAAATCAGAGGAACCGATCCGGAGCCTTGAAGAACTCCATAAACCTTATGAGACAGTTGCAGAAATTGGACTCACTGATGTCATGTCCAGTCTTAAAGTGATAGGTTGCTTCCCAAAGAAATTTGAGCATTAAGTGCGTGCCAGTAGTAGACAAACCAAGACGATGGCAACACAGGAGGGCAAAAGTAGGAATGATTCAGTTGTAGCAAGCTTCGGCATCGTTGTTGAAAATTGAAGCCGTGGCAGGGAGTAGCAGATAAGATCAAAGGACAAAACTTTCTGCAACAAATCAGACATAGCCATAGAACAGGGACGGACCCAAACTGTTGAGGTGGAATTAAGACGAAGAGAATGAGCTTGACGAGTCATTTGGCACCCCCACTGGCATTTGGAGTACATGTTGAGGTCCGCTTCGATCAACTGTATCACTCGTAGTTTGTCTAGATGATGTAGAAGAACTTGGACCACACCCTTCCATTGTTCAAGAACACAATGCCTGTGTTCAAGAGCGAATAGCGTAACAAGCCCGGGCCTACCCACGGTTTGGGACACAATCATCATACTGTAGGGTCTCTAGAGTTGAGTATGAGTACTTGAAGTAGCTATTCATGACAAAGGTATGATATGGATAGGCCTATTTCTACACTATGTACATCAAGGTGCGGTACTCTCTAGCTAGAGATGAAGGTCAATGAAGGTTTAAATTTATGTTTCTTGCCAGGTACCAGCTATAGCTGCCTGCCGAGGAAGGCGTGTGCTACCTATAGAGCAAGGTGGTGGTATGCCAGCAACATACTGATTACTGACCGGCTCGACGACTGGAATCAAATTAGGGCGGCGGTAGGTGAAGTCGAGTCACTCACTCGTCACGCCAAACTGCATGTTTGACACCCCTTTAGTGCAAACGTATCGTGTACATCACTTCACATCTCTGACAAGACCAATTGCCCACATGCGCCATTGGCATCCCGCCCCGAGGCTGATGACCATCGCAGCAAAGACTTCACGCCAGACTGCCTTAAGTGCTCATGAAAGGCCCTGATGCGTTTGTCCGACGGTGTTTCGTATCCAAATCTCCCACCTGCAAGCGTTGGGTTGTAGGGAATTAGATTGACAAACACATTTCTGGAGAGGCAAAATTCTACCAACGCCTCAGCTGCAATTTGATCGTCATTGATCCCATCAATGAGCAAATATTCCACCATGACACCACGACCTGTCTGCCGAGAATGGTGGTCCAAGGCAGCCTCCAAGTCTGCCAGTGGCGCTCGTTTCGCGGCCGGAATTAACCGTTCGCGTAATTGTTGCGTTGCTCCGTGCAATGACAAGGCAAGACTGATTTGCGGTGCCTCGTTCGTCAGTTGTCGAATAAGATGAGGGGATGCCCCAACGGTTGATATTGTCACGTGTTTGGCCTTCATCCCAAATAAACACTGGTGAGTCAAACCGCGACACGCTTCGTGGACGGCGCTATAATTGTCCAAGGGTTCTCCCATTCCCATAAACACCACATTGCGTATTCTAAGCGATGATTCCTGTTGCTCGTCGGCCATCTCTCGCACAACATTTTGTGCTATGAACACTTGTTCCAGAATTTCTGCAGATGACAATTGAGCTTGCAATCCCATGGTACCAGTAGCACAAAATGAACACGCCTTTGCACATCCCACCTGCGACGAAACACAAACTGTAAATCTTGTATTTCGTGTGCCTCGACGCTCGTGACGAATCAACACTGTTTCCACGGATTTTCCACTTTCAAGTTGCACAATGAGTCGTTTGCCTCCGGAAGTTGATGGATAGACATGCGTCAATGTACATGTTGTGGGAGAGAAGTGTTCCAACAATGCAACCGCATGTCGTGGAGATAAGTCCTCGTTCACTAACGACTCAAGAGTCACTCCATCTTTCCGAAACAAAACTCTGTATATGGATTTGACATGACATGCTTGTAGATCTTGCTGCGTTGCCCATTGCTCGACAAGTGGAAGATTGAAGAGGCTCTTTGTTCTTGTATCAACGACGTCTCGTGGAAGAATGCGTTGCCCTGCAGTCAGTGTCAGACCCTTGGCTTCATGTATGAGTATCGACGATATCGGTGTCAGAAATAGGAAGTACGTGTACATGTACATGGACGCGTAGAACAGGAATGTCCCCACCTTCGCAAATAAACGGCTATATGTGATTGGGATCGCACCCATTATGAATGATATTCGTATGATACAGTAAGAGACAATATGATACCCGCTTGCTAGCTTGTATGAAATAACAATGAGCAGGGTGATTTCCAGATTTGAATTTTGAATGGAGCGGGTGGCATCGTACTGTCTACTGACTGCTGTAATACAGTACTGGAGCTAGACCGATAGAGCACGCTACAACACTGAAGTACGTAGCACGGGATAGCTTGTATTTGGCAGTCTACTCATTTTGGCTACTCAATTTCCATTATAAGGTCATCTCCTTCGACCTTGTCGCCAACGTTCACAACAACTCGCTTGACCACACCGGATGCAACAGCAGGGATGGACGTTTCCATCTTCATGGCCGAAAGTGTCGCGACAGTCTCTCCTTCCTCAATCTTATCACCAGCTTTAACCTTCAAGCCGACAACCACACCCGGCATGGGTGATCCGACATCGCCACCACCCTTTGCCTTCTCGCGGACAGTAGAAGCAGCTTCCGACGACTGGTCAGTGACCGGCATGTACCATTGCTCGCCATTCACTTCGAATATCACCATTCTTGTCCCGTCTTCTCTCACGTCTTGGATAGCAACCAGTTTGAGAATCAAAGTTTTTCCTTCGGCAAGCTCAATTTCAACTTCATTGCCAGGCTTCATTGGGTTTAAGAAGACATGAGTCGGTAGGCTTTCCACCTCCCCGTATATTGCTTCAAACTCTTTCCATTCTTCATACACATCGGGATACAACGCATACGAAAGCAAGTCCTTCTCGCTCACATTTGCTACCCCGTAACGTTTTACAAGGGCAGCTCTTTCCTTATCGAAATTGTACTCAGAAAGGGATGCACCAGGCCTTCCTTCAACAGGCTCCAGTCCTCTAGCTTTGAGGACTTTGGAGCGTAGCGGTTCCGGAAAACCACCTGGAGGAACACCGATATCACCTTTCAGGTAGTTGACCACCGAATCTGGGAACGCAAGGGATTCGGCCTGATCCAAGACAGACTGCGTATCAAGATCTTGTGAAACCATGAATTGAGCCAAGTCGCCAACAACCTTAGAAGATGGAGTGACCTTGGGAATGTCACCCAAGACGATGTTTGCCTCGGCATACTTGCTCTTGATTTCTGGCCACTTCTCAGTCAAACCTAGCTGCTTGGACTGGAACAATAGATTCGTGTATTGGCCTCCAGGTATCTCATGTTCGTAAACATCAGAGGAGCCCGAAAGTTGACCTGACTCGAACGGAGCATAGAGTGAGCGCACATTCTCCCAGTACGTGTTAAGTGGTGCCAACTTCTTAGGGTCAAGGCCAGTATCGAGGTCAGTGCCACGCAAATTCGCAACGATTGCACCAAGAGACGGCTGAGCGGTCATTCCAGACATGGCATCAGTCGAAGCGTCAATGATATCGGCACCAGCCTCGGCAGCAGCAAGCATGGAGGCAACCCCACTACCAGCAGTGTCATGCGTGTGCACGTGGATTGGGGTGTCTGGATGCTGCTCACGCAACGCTGCGACCAGCATTTTACTGGCCTTTGGAGTCAAGAGACCAGCCATATCCTTAATTGCGAGAGAGTGAACGCCCTCATCGACAAGTTTCTGAGCCAAGTCTAAGTAATACTCGAGCTTGTACTTCCCCCTGCTTGGATCAGCGACATCACCTGTGTAGGACATGGTTCCCTCAACGAACCCTCCGGCTTTGTTGGCAGCCTCGACACCTAGCTTAAGGTTGTCAAGGTAATTCAATGAGTCGAAAACTCGGAAGACATCAATACCAGAGCGGCGGGCCTGATCACAGAACTTGTACACAACCTGTGCGATGCAGAGAAGAGCAGAGAAGTGAGTCAAGGATAACCCTTATGAGTATCCCAGAAATAACAAAACAGGTGCGAGACACGTACATTGTCAGGATAGTTTGTGTACCCAACAGCGTTTGCTCCACGAAGAAGCATCTGGAAAGGCACATCAGGGACTTTCTCGCGCAACTTTTCAAGTCGGTCCCAGGGACATTCATGAAGAAATCTCATGGCAACGTCAAAGGTAGCACCACCCCACATTTCGAGGGAGAAAGCACCAGACAAGGCCTCATTTGTGTATTCAGCACACTTGAGAAGTTCTTGCGTTCGCATGCGAGTTGCAAGTAGCGATTGATGGGCATCACGCCAAGTTGTATCAGTGACCAGAAGACCTTTGTGCTCCCGAACAGCCTTAGCGTACGCTGCTGGTCCTTCCTCCAACAAGATGTGACGCATGCCTTTCTTTTCGGTGGCAGAGGTTCCAGCAGTTTTAGAAACGTAGTTGCGCATCTTGGGAGGAGATACACTTTTCATTATTCCCGGATTCAATTTGGTGTTCTCTACGCCCAACTCAGGAGGGTGACCATTGACTGCAAGATTAGCAAGATAGCGTAGCAGACGCTCCGTGGCATAAGTCTTTTTTGGATCGGCCTGATCCGTATTCGAGAAGTCCCAAAGAGACTCCGAGGTGCGCTTCAAATCAGGGTTTTCATCAATGAAGGAGGTTGTGACTTCACCGTTCGTAAACTCGGGGTGAGCCAATACATTGAGAAGGAAGGAAATGTTAGTTCTGACACCGCGAATGCGGCATTCTTGCAAGACACGCTTCATGCGGTTCATGGTTTCTTGGAAAGTGGATCCACGTGCTGTGTACTTTACAATCATAGAATCAAAGTATGGCGTGACAGTCATTCCAGTGAACCCAATGCCGTCCATTCGAACACCATTTCCGGCTGAGTGACGGTACAAACTAAGTGTTCCCGTGTCAGGAGCAAAGTCACGCTCTGGGTTCTCGGTAGTAACACGACACTGAATCGCTACTCCACTGAAATATACACCGGATTAGGAACGTCTTACACGAAAAAAAATACAAAATCAACACGTCGAGTTGCAATACATACCGTGCTTTGATGTTCTCCTGTATCAAACCAACTTCTTCCAGCGTTGCGCCAGCTGCAATCTTGAGCTGCGCCTGAACCAAGTCAATACCCGTCACTTCCTCCGTCACTGTGTGCTCGACCTGAATACGTGGATTGACCTCGATAAAGTAGGCGCGCAGCTCAGAATCCACCAAGAACTCCACGGTGCCTGCATTCTTGTACTTGGCGGCGCTTGTTAGTTTAACAGCATATTCGTGTAGGTCAGCACGAAGGTCGTCCGGCAAGGTAAACGCGGGCGCCATCTCAATGACCTTCTGGTGACGACGCTGCACGGAACAGTCACGTTCCCACAAGTGTACTACGTTACCAGTACCATCACCAATAATTTGAACTTCAATATGACGCGGTCGGTCGACGAAACGCTCTACAAAGACAGAGCCATCACCAAACGATGCAAGGGCCTCGCTGGAGGCGGCTTCAAAGAGTTCCACCAAGTCCTCCATCTTGCGGACGACACGCATGCCCTTTCCTCCGCCACCCATCGAAGCCTTCAAAATGACTGGCAGGCCAATGCCCTCCACAAACTCGACAACTTCTTCGGCCGAGTTCATGGCACCATCGGATCCTGGAACTACAGGGACTCCAGCTTCAATGGCGGCAGCGCGAGCACTGGTCTTGTCAGAGAACGTATTGAGGTTATCGACAGTTGGTCCGACAAAAGTAACACCAGCTTCAGCACAGGCGGCAGCGAATTCGGGAGACTCAGACAAGAAACCGTATCTGCGGTGAATGGCAAGACAAATAGGAATGTGGTGAGCTAAGCGATAACATGTCACATAGCCACAACCTGAATCGAATTGAATCGAAACGAGTGTATATTCAATTCAATTCAATTCACTACATGTAGGAATGTACATGGACGTACCCAGGATGGATGGCGTCGGCATTGGCTTTTTTGGCGATCTTGATAATCTGTGGAATGTCCAAATAGGTGCTAATAGGAGTAGCATCGTCATCCTTCTCGAGGAGATAGCTGCGATCCGCACCCCATCGATGCTGGGAGTATCGGTCTTCGTGGCAGTAGATTGCAACAGTTCCAGAGTTGAGTTCAGTGGCAGCGCGCATGATACGGACAGCGATCTCAGCTCGGTTGGCTGCCATCACGTTAGTGAACGGAGGGACTTCACAAGATTGCTTCATGATCGAAGCAGACGAGTCGGGGTCATCGACAGCGTCAGCAGCAACATCAACGTCCTCTGATGTCGAGACTCGAAGTGGGTGAAGGATCGATCGAGGGGCGAGAGATGGCTTGGGAGTAATCAGTGCCCCAACGGAGGATACCCCCAGGAGGAGGGTCAACGCTTTCGCAAAGACCACCATTTCGTTTCGAGAAAAGATGATGCAAAGTCAGAGACGCAGGAAGTAGGTATCTGTACTGTAGGAAAGCTGAGGCTCAAAGCACTGGCAACAAAAAATGAATGATATGTTCAAGCTGCTGTTTGCTGATGTCATGTCAGTGCAGAATACGTAGGCCGCCGTAGTATCTTTTTGATTGGCTGTCAACCAACTGACAACAGCTACGAAGTACTGGCAGCTAGAAACTTTCGTGGTTGAGCGTTGAGGTGCATACACGTATGGGGTCGGGCATGGTACATGTACATGTACGCCTGCCGATAACACGCGCGCTCAGTTCGCAAGCCTCACTCATGTTGAAATTAGTTTAAATTTGAATACAAACATATAACAACGAATATCGATAAAATTATGGGTGCGTAAACAATGCAAGATATGCTTTTAAGAGCAATGAATACATATAAAACAATATTTTGGCCAAAATGTCACCTCTGGTGTTAAATATAACTGTAAATTGTCCAACTATTGCCATTACGTAAAATTTATAACGGAAACAAGGACAATACGCAAGAGTCAGCGAAAATTTTGGGACAATATCCCGACGCACATGAATGAATAGATGCGCCCCTATTATTTGGCATTGCTTTTCAATGTTAAAAAACGTAGTCTAGAGGTGATCCGAGAAAGCTAGTCACTCAACATCAGCACCATGACCGACAACGGCCCAGAGAGTTTGGAGCATGAAGATAGAGAAGAGCAGGACTTGGTCTTACTCACGGAAGTATCGCGTTCCTTCATTCCCAGCCCCGCCAAAAGTGCTTCAACCAAAGACAGCAGCTTCGCCACTGATCCCGACTATGATTACGACCTTGCGTATAAGTCTGGCGGTAACGACGAAGCGCTCGATCCATTGTCAGAGATTGCCGCAAGAAAAGAGCTGAACAAGTTGGACGACTCGTACTATCCAGCAGATCCTGAACACGGCATGGCTTTTGGGAAGGAGGAGGACCGTCACCAACGAAGCTCACGCAAGACAAAGCTGATGGGTGTCGGAGTACTCTGTCTTCTCGTGATTGTCGCCGTTGTTGTCGTGGTCGTTCTTGTTCTGACTGTTGGTGGGGATGGACAGAAGGATGAACCAATCGAAGCGCAAGGATCAGCTGTCGTTCCATCGATTGCTCCCGCTAGCTTGGGACCAACCCCCGTGCCTCCACCTTCTTTCGAAAGAATTGCTGCGCGTCTCTTTGACTCTCCCGATGACTATCCTCAAGATTCAGGGGCGCCTTCTTACCAGGCCATTGCTTTCTTGGCCGATGAGCATACTGCGACAGGTCTAGAATATGAAGAACGGAGGTTGACTCAACGCTATGGGTTGGCCACCATTTTTTTCAGCCTTGGTGGACCTACTTGGACGGAATCCCTGGGATTTTTATCACAAAAACACGAGTGTTACTGGAATCAAGTGGACAACAGCTTGATCACAGGTGCTGTGTGTACAGAAAATGACGGACTTATTCGTTACTTGTCGCTCCGTAAGTGTTCTCTGACTGCTTGGTTTCAATTGCAAACTCGTTCTGCTTGGCTCTAATCATTGAATACGCGTTTGTCATCCTCTAAAAGCTAGCAACAATCTGCAAGGCACCATTCCGGAGGAAGTGAGCTTTCTGCCAAAATTGTTTCATTTCGACATATCCTCCAACACGATTGGTGGCAGTCTTCCTGAGGCTTTCGGATCACTGGTGGAAATGAAGCGACTTTCATTGAATAGGAATGAGCTCACAGGAACAATCTCGTCGACTCTGCTGTCGTCATGGCCGCAGCTAGAGTATCTATCGCTTGAGCGAAACTATCTGACAGGGAACATTGATGCTCTCTGCGATCTCGACCATGACCCGGTGTTGCGAGCGGATTGTTTGGGCAATGACAAGGAGGTGGAGTGCGCCTGCTGTAATGTCTGCTGTTCAACCCAAGATCAGTGTGGGACAAAACCGTAGTTGCTTGGGGACGGAGCCGTTGTGGTCTTAGACACAAGGAACCCCGTTCTATCAGTGCCTACAAATAGTGTGACAGTGTATGGAGATAAGTGTTTAGTATCGTGCAAGTTTTGATTTTTAATCGTTGTTGGTAAAGCTACCAAATCCAGGACTACAAAAAAGCCCTCCTTCTTCTCACTTTGCACTGAACTGCACAATTCCCAGACGGACCCAAACCACCCACGGAGGTGTCGGGGAAGCACACTCCAAAGTTGCACGTATGGTCCTGCAGCAGTATCAATTGGAACCCGTTTTGTATCTCACCGATCTCCAGATCCCGTCCCTGATATTAGATGGATGCGTATCCTCTCTCAGTCTTGAACTATCTAGAGCCTGTCAACCGGAGGCGGTGAAACTCTCGTCTGTGTGTCACATCCTGAATCATGGCTTCTTCCATGTGCGGGCAACCAACCTTTCTTGTTTGGTTCGGCGAAGCAGGGCTTGCTGGGGACACTCCTCACGGTGGAAGTGCTCCCTCAATTTTCGGTTCTGGCCCTTGAACGCCTCAGAGATATTCAAAACTTGCATAAAGGAATCTGTCGTGGAGGACGTGGTTTTAGTCAAAACGATGGCCGGCAAATCAATTCTTGCCTCTGTCGCTTCGGGCACGTAGCGGGCTGACTATATATTGATGGAGCAACGACAAGAACCTGGTGGTTACACTAGAACCAAATGTGTTGTGCTACTAAAACTCACATAAAGGCCTATCCTTTAGTTCTCGTTCAATCGTGCCCAGTTCATATCACGTCGAGGACTGCGCCAGTCGGAAAATAATAAGTAAATTGAGGATGTAATAATATTATGGATACTACGAATATCATTACTGGTGGCGACATTCGCGCGCGGAGCTGAATTCAATTTCTCAGGCACATGTAACTGGACAGGCTTGGATGCTGTGGAGTTGAGACGATCAGCGTAGGGCGTGGACTTGTTGGAAGACATAGTCGATTAGAGGAACTGGCTTCTCTTGGAGTCGGTGTAAGCATGCTAGCCAGAGAAACCAACCTGAGGATGCTCTACAAGGAGACTAAATTCCAAAAATCATTCCTGCGTACTGTAAACCATAGATGCAGGATACTAGCACATCCGTCTGTAATGAACATTTACGATGATGTGGCTTTGCAGCAGTTGTGCCGGTGTGATGAGTGCGAAGGGTGTGGGGATTAGGACGTTAGTCCGGGTGTCGATTTCGGTTATTCCAACCGGAAAGATCATCGTCGTCCTTCACTCCACGTATCGGTGTCTCTAGACAAGAACAATTACTCTCTCCGTGGTTCACGGTGATGGTAGTATCATCTAATGGTGAAAAGGAAAAAGGGATGGGCACGTAAATTGTTTCTGTACGATTCATCTAGTTTAGTTGGATTCAGCTGGGGCTTCGGTCTTCTTGGCATCTCGGGCAGCTCTGCGCTCAATACGAGCCCTGGCACGACTCTTACGGGCGGTTGCCTGCTCAGAAAGTGCCTTTTCCTTCACGTTGACGGCCTTCATCTCGTGGATGGTCTCCAACAACACACGCTTGTTCTTGAATTGATTACCCTTGGCAAGCATGTAGAGAGAGTGGTAAATGTGCTTGTCAATCTTCTTGGCATCACGCATCTTTCTCAAAAGGCGACGCAACACACGGACGCGGCGCATCCAGAGCACCTTGAATGGCAAACGTGCATTGGCAGTACCACGACGCTTACCAGTACCTATGGGTTTAGGATAAAGGGAATAACAGTTAGGATAATGAGATCCAGTGAAAAATAGTGCACACACCTCGTAGACAATGCAAGGTATATGCGTGGAAATAGGACCGCCGGTTGTCTGGCCAGCCAATCAGTGAAGACAAACCACTCTTTTCAGAGGGAGAACCAACCCGAGAGTGTCTTTCTAGCCCCACAGGGGTCAAGTAAACCAATGGTGGAATCCAAATGGCATAATAGATACCCTACGGGGCGGGTTGCAGTCAGTTCTAAAAAGAAATCAAAGACTTACCAGTGTGTCTTCCCTTGCGCTTGGCCTCGTTACGGAGGGACACGCGTGCTCGTGAGTGCACAACAGTTGGCTTCTTGATAATAAGACCATCTCTGTGTAGCTTGGCGACATTTCTGCGGGAGTTGGCAAGAGAGATTTCGTTGATTTCATTAGGATCCAACCAGATCTTGCGCTCTCCGCACTTGAGTACGGAGGCGGCGAGGCGCTTTTGCAAACGAAGAGAAACTGTGGAAGGGAGAGAAAGGTCAGTCACGCAATATATGCATGCAACAAGGCAGATCAACAGAACGCACAAGTACGCGACACGATGGGAGGCCACCTCTGCGAGCAACCCATGGAGAGGTTGCTCGATCACATCACACTGAGTCTGGGACCACACAGGGTACTCAGAACCCATTGATGTGGTGGCAACTACTGTACGTGACAACAACTTGCGCCATTGTGCTTCCTTTTTCTCGATTGCTTCAATCTCTACATCAAACAACACTCTTTCTCCCCTCTTCGTCGGCGATTCAGCGACAAGTGTTCCAACAGCAACGAGATTGCCATGGCCAAACATACCCATTGTCGATGATCGATTTCCCGAATATGCTGCGGCGGTGTAGGTATGTTTCCCGTAGAAATGCACGGGTCCGGGATGGAGGACAGACACCGGTAATGAAGTGTGCGTAGAAGTTGAAGTAACGCGGTAACTCTACTTTCCTAAAATACTGTATGTCCATGTACCGTTACTGGGTGAAGGTACTGTGAGTGCATGGTACAGTAGTCAAGATCACCACTCTGATCAATACCCTGTCCGCTGCCGCTACCAAAGCTACACAACTGGAAGTGCATGATCATAAGCCTTACCAAGGCCTACCAACAACAACGACAACAAGGAAAAACTAGTTGATTTCATCATGAGGATATATTTCATGATGTATTGATCTAGCTAAGGATGGTATCCTGGAATTCAATTTGAGTCAAGTTGGTCGGGAAATGCTGGAAAGAGAATTCCGATTCCGATTTGTCCAGAAATTACTTTTGATGCCGTTCTAAACTCGCACCTTTCACTTTTCGAACGTTTTATCGTGTAAATGTAATGAGAACAGGTACATCATGACACACTCATTTCCTCTCACATTTTGGGTTCAAGCTTGAGGAATTCCTCAAGGTTCAAGCCAACAGCTGTTCTACCGGTGCTCACAAGTGCCGTCCACTAATAATTTGAACTTCGTTTCACCCACTGCACATTCCGTCGTCTCAGGTACTATTCGAAGCGCAGAAATGGAATCAGATAGCATCTTGAACAACGACGAGCGATCGTACGGAACCAACTCGACAAGGTCTTTGACGGTCTCACCATCAGCATCGATATCGCGGCTCAACAATTGGTCCTCTTCAGGCTCGCTGACCTCACTGGCGTTCCCCCCAAGCTCTTTGTTGCTACCCCTGAAATCGTTATCCGACTCAGCTACCTTGAATACAACAAAGAGAGCAACCAGGAGACCAGCGGAGGCTAAGAGGCGTAGCGATTCGGATTATGGCGACGAGCAGGACATAGATACCTCTCGAATCAGAAGAGCTGCTCGTGAAGCGGGCATCCGCTCCTTTGGAATAGCAGCTGTCGACGTATGGCTCTTGCGAAAAGGTCGTTTTGTGCATGCGGATGGAGGGCTATGGGTGAACCCAGTTTTTCGGAAGCGCCATCCATCAGAGGCGCTTGAACGGATCATCAATCCCAGTCATCCTGATTATGCCCATCCTGTACCACAAGTTCCTGGAGCTGGACTAGCCGGATACTTTTGGTCTCTAGGAGTCAAAAGAACTAGTAGAAGGCTACTTTGGCGAGCCTTGAAAGCCATCACATCAGACCCGCTGCAACCACCCTACAAGCGCATGGGTGTCTTGGAAGAAGCCGGCTTCGGTAAAGCAACTGGTATCCCTTTCGACATTTTGGGTCACCAGGGCGTGGTTGTCTACCTAGCGCGTGAATCTGCGAGTGAGCTGATGTTGAACGAGCAGTCAAATGTCGAGTATCTCAAGTTTGCTTCTCAACATATTGGAACCGCCTCGGCTATGACCGAGCCACGGAGGGAAGCGGAGGGTGCTCAAGAGCACCGAATGTCGAGAACGTACCGCCGAGTTGTCGCCAAGATTCGGACCGTCCAGGCGTTTGTTTCGCTTCGCAGATCTGTTTCAAGTAGAAGTTTGAGAAATTTCTCTCAGCCAGGATCGCCGCAATCCGAGCGCCAATCGCTTCGACGTAATAAATCAGTTCATGACTTTATGGGCAGCAAAATTGAAACTACCAAACAGAAACTGTCAGAAGTTGGCTTTCAGGTCGAGTTGCTCGTGCGACAACGCATCGAACTCGTAATGGAAAAGTCACGGGGGAGCAACTTGAAACCACCACCACCTGTGCCGCTGTTGAACGCTGCATGGGCCTTTTCGGGATCGTTTCTGACTCTACTGGTACTATTTTTTCTGTCTTCCCTACTGCAAACTATGACTGGCGAGGAACTCGTGTTGGCGCCCTTTGGAGCGCTGCTCACACTGCAGTTCAGCCTGACTGCTGCTCCCGCATCACAGCCTCGTAACGTCATCTATGGCCAAATGGTTTCGCTCTCCCTTGCGCTTATCGCTAAAACTCTTCTCCATTGGTCACCTATGATGGTTGTACCCTTCGCTACTGCACTCGCTATCTCCGCAATGGCGAAACTCGGTTGTAGCCATCCACCGGCAGCAGCGTCAGTCGTGGCACTCTTTTCTGAACCTGACTTTTCCGTTTCCTCGGCTGTCTTCCTACTAATAGGTAATGTGGTTGCTGTCCTTATGGCTGTTGTCGTCAACAATTTGTCCGAGAAGCGTCAGTATCCAGTATATTGGGAGTTCGGAGTCCGGGAAACCTTTGATAACATCGCAGTGGCCTTTGGAAATCTGATGCCGCGGTTTGAGAGAATCGAGGAGCCGCTCGATTTTCGGGAGTACCTTTTTTCTGAAGAGTCACCCGCACTCAATGCCTACGAAAGAGTTCCAGGAAACATTGAAAGTTGAGCTACCAGTTAAGGTATGAAGTTAGTGGTTAGTGACAATGGCTTTCTCTAAGTAGTAGTAACAGCTACTGGTCTGTTCTGATACACGTACTTACTTCACAGCATAGAATGATTTACTCCAACGCACCCTCCTCAAGAACATTTATCATAGAGTACACTTGTGGTGCATCGTCGCCTTCCGTAATCTTCTTCGCCAGAAACTTGACAGCATCCGCAGTTCCCTCGGCGTACACTGTTCGGCCGTTTACATTGTGTTGCAATTGAAACTCAACAGTTTCGTCGGGACTGACCAACGAGTAGGTGTGAAACGCATGCCCTGTCAAATATTCCTCCGGCACTCCAAAGTCCATTGATTCCTGGTCGTCGCGAATCAATTCGACATCGCGGTCTGCTTCAAAATCAGGGTTTGTACTGAGTGTCTTGAGTGAATCAATCACGGCCTTGGCGGTACCTGACGTGTCTGCCTTTGTCTTTTGGTGTGATTCACGAACCTTGAGGGTATATCCCTCAAAAGCGGCAGGGAATTTGGTCGCCAACTCTTCAAGGGCCGACTGCATGGCCACAATCTGCTTGCCCATGTTTGGGGCAATGACGGCAAAGGTACCATCGACATCTTTCATCAACTGATCGCGGTCTCCTCCAGTCGTACCCATGACAAAAGGAAGCCCATTCTTGACGTAGAAGTTTGCGTTGGCATTGACTGCAGACGGATGCGTGTAGTCAATAGCCAAAAGTGTGGAGGCTTCCTTCATGCCAGCTATAGCTGATTCCAGTTCTTCAGAGTCCGTCGAACGAATCAACTTGACTTGAGATGACTTTTCCGAAACAGGATCAAAAACATTGATGGTGCAAGGTTCAATATCAGGTCCTGTCATGGCAGTGGGTGCCAATTGCAGCCCCTTGCGCAAACACGCTTCGGCGGCCGCTGTTGCCATGGGCCCAGGCATTCCGTTGACCATGACACGGACATCCTCCGCAAACAAGGAGGTTGAAGACGACACTTGTTTGGGGCTCCAGACAGCAAAGCCAGCGGCAGTCTCCAAAAGAAGGATTCCAAAAAGAAGTACTTTCATCATAGTTTGTTTGGAGGTTGCAAAGTTATGAGGGGTTGCTGCTGTCAATGGGAGATGGGAGGTCGAAAGTACCGGCAACAGATCTCAAACGGTCCCAGTCCAAGTTTCAGTTGCCGAAGAAAAGATGAGACGAGAAAGATCGGAGGGTACATATAATTAGGTTATGGGTACATGTACACTGTTACTGTAGAGTACCAGCACTTCTAGAAAGAGTAGTTTTACTTCATTTCACCTGCCTGCCTTCCAATTTAAATCATGAGAGGCTCTCTAGAGAGTTAACCAAACATCTTCTGCGCCATCTTCTTTTCCTTCGCCTTCTGCCTCTTCTTCTGAGCCTCGATCCTCTCCTTGAGCTTCATAATAGCCTTGTCATCTGGAGCAGCCGCCATCGCCTTTTCAATATCTTGATATGCGCCTTCCCAATCCTTCTTCTCGTAAAAGACAGAAGCTCGACGGTAGAGTGCCTTCGTCGAAGTTTCATCTATCGCAAGTGCATCGTTGCAGACGCGCAAAGCCTGGTCAGGCTTCTCAAGCTTGATATACATCAGTGCCAGGTTGAGATTCAGGCTGAGCTTAACCCCATTAACTTCATCCTGATCATCCGGGCTCAAATCGACGAATTTAGCACAGTGAGACAACGCCTTTGTGTACCTTGCAGCTGCGAATTTGAAGTTGCCACCCGAGAACAACTCATTGGCCTCGGCTTTGTTCTTCATGACAATCTCCATCCGTCTCTTCTTTGGGAGACGTCTGTTGTCATGATCCTCATCGTCTTCTTCTTCCCCTGCCCGTTCGAGCTGCGCTTTTTGGGCTTCTTCCTCGATCGAACGCTCCTTGGCTTCCGAATCCTTACGGACCGCCTCCATGTATTCTTTACACATTTCGTGTGTCTTCTGAGTAGCCTCGTTTAGCTTCTCATCGGCATCTGCCTTTGAAGCCTGCGCCGCTTCGTCCGAAAAGATCCAATCATCTAGTTCGTTCAGGTACTCATCAATGGTGTCCGGAATCAAGGAACCATGGGTGTTATGCTTTGCAGATCTCATTTCTAGAACGTGAGCTTCAAGCTTATTCATCGTATCGGCGCGGGCTTTCATATCCTCGTCCAGCGTCGCCATGCTGCGCTCTGCCTCGAGGAGAGCTTTACCCTGATCGGTCGCTTCCCCTCCAACCCTCAAGACAAGATCCTCGCCAGGGCTCTCACTACCAATCAACGCTGCTCCCAACGATGCCGAGGTGTCATCAAGACTGTGGGATAGTGATAGATCGCCTCCAACCGACTCAAGAATCGTGCTCTGCACCCACGGAATTCTACAACCACCACCAACCGCCTCAACACTACTCACACTCGCAACGGATGCCTTTGTCATCGCATCCTTGATCAGATGGGACAGAGCTTCAGCCTCTGGTTGGCACAATTCTACAAGTGCTGCACGACTTGCAGTTAGCTTGATGTCGGTGTCGTTTTGTCCGACGTTTTCAACAGTGACCGAGCCTTCTGGCAGCTGCGAAAGCAAATGCTTCAGCTTCTTCGAGCCATCAAGCAAACGCTGACCAGAGCGAGATCTCTCGGTTACTTGCTGGAGTCCAGGGTTGGTAGATTGAAAATGATGCCAGAGACGACTATCAACTGATCCCGCGCCAAGAGACTTGTGACGGACAGAACTCAAGAGTCTAGCCGTGGGTGTTTGCTCTGCAGCTTCCTCACTGTTCGTATCATCCGGGGTGGTTCCCAATTGCAACACAGAAACCGTCGTTTGGCTATGCCCCATATCCACAATCATGATGGTTCTACCATCCATGTGTTCAGGGAACTTTCGTTGAAACGCATGACTGTAACAGAGGCTACTTCCGAGAATCGTTGCAGATTCCATGCCCGCTGCGAAGGCAGCGTCCAGTAACTCCCCTTGAGCCTCTTCGGTAGTGTTTGGACCAACCGTTATATAATATGATACATCAGCTGCGTTCTCGGACTGACCAGAAATGCGCTCAATAGTCGAAAGGACACTTGCTCGCACCTTTCCGAGCACCATTGCGACGACAGCAGCAGGTTGAAAGCAACGAGGAGAACCATCGTATTCCACCGTCACACCAGTCTCGTTGTGATCAAATAAATAGAAACGCTCAAAAGCATCGTTGGATTCTTCCATTTCACCTGACAAGAGGCGATTCACGTGGTAGAGAGCATTCTTTCCCTTCCTATTGGCAGTTGGGCCAATCTCTCGAGTTTTTTCGGAAAATGAAATCGCTGTTGGTGTCGTGTGTCCTCCTACCTCGTTGCGGACAATCTCACACCCATGGGTTGGACCGAGAACTACCTTCGTCGATTCGGAGCCAATATCAATGCCACACGTTACACTCGTCATGATGAAAGGAGATGTGATAAGAAAGGTTTCGATGGCCCAATTTGAATTTGTGACGACAGGAGACCCTCGAAGAAACTCTTGGATGGGATGTTCGAACGTGACGTAACCGACCTGCCGCCGCGCGCGTGCGCTTGCTGTGCTACTTACTGTCTGTGCCGCGTACGCTTTTTGGATGATTTTGCAGATGATGATAATTTGGATATGATCGATCCCAAGACAATGAGACTGGCCTGTTATGTGGCTTTCGTATCCCAAGTCGCACATCGGTCACTGGCGTGGACTATATCTCATCGAAACTGTAGATCCCCAACAAGATTGTTCTGCTCTTCGCTAACTGGGAAAAATATTGCTTCTGTACAAGAGTGTTTAGATGCTCGTGATGAAGTGACGTTTGTTGATGGATCTTTCTACCATCGTGGAAATCGTTCCGGTCGTGACGACTTTGAGGCAGGTCCCAGGCTTCCTGGGGCGCGATACGTCGATATGATTGACTTGAGTTGTCAAAAGGATCTCTTTCCCCACTTGAACCCAAAGGGTCTTCCAAACATGCTACCACCTTGTGAGCTTTTTGCGATGGCGATGGACGATTTTGGTATTAAAAATGATGACCACATCGTGGTCTATGGTCGAGAAGGTTCAATCTTCACACCTAGAACATGGTTCCTCTTTCGTACCATGGGTCACGAGAAGGTTACTTTGATGCAAGGGTCACTAGAGGATTGGAAAGCCCTGCTCGGTCCAGTGGAGGAAGGAAGGACGACTGTGCCGACTGCTGCTGACATAATCGCTAAGGGAGGCACTCCATCTTATCAAACCAAGGAGCCTACCAATGTAGTGACCATGAATGAGATGTTGCAGTCTTTGGGTGAAGACGTAGTTATTG